>JAMKCH010070924.1:0-22918 GCA_023653785.1 Ophioderma brevispina
TTCGATTTATATATTCAAATACCGCAACTTGAAAGACAGATAATAATGAGATGGAGAGAATTAAAATTTGGCATGTTTCTTTATAATTAGTAAGGATGGTGAAGGGAGAAGCGTGGCCCACTGTTAGGATATTCCGCCTTTTTTGGTGCAGGAGGTCCCCGTTCAAACCCCGGTAGGGACACTAGCAGGGATTTAATCGGGTACTAATTCTGGCTTTTAATTTGTATAAAAAAAATAAATATTTGATTAAAACTAGAATTTCTTCCGCTCTCCCCCTTGGTTCTTTGACTGGGCAATGAACCACGAGAATATCCAGTCCTTCAGGAGGACGTTCACCTTCGTCCCAGGTACAGAGAGTCATAACCTGTATATGTATAATCACAGGTCATTTCGAGAAAGTAGGGGTGGTAACCCTGGAACTGTCCCCCAGCGTTCTGGTCAATTTCGAGGGATACCCCCTTTAAGTGTAACCACGTTGGGTATACCTCTGAGGGATCGGTCCTCTAGAGTGTAATAAATAATAACTAAACCAAAATAATTAAGCCTCAATCTTAGAGTGTGATTAATTGTGGTGGTGTGGTGGTGATCTCCAGTATTGTAAAATACGGTAAAAAGCGATTTGAAGAGTTATTTTAGAGGAAAGATAATAATACTGGGAAATCGTATCATTTGGTTGATCAAGTTGATGCTCAAATGGAAGAAAACTGTCATTTTAGCACCCGTTTGAGAACGTAAACGTCCATGTAAAAATAATGCAGTACCTGATACCGGGTGAAGTTGTGTGGAAAGAGAATGTCTTAGTATAAAAAAAGAGAAAATGGTAGAATGTTATGTTTACTTAAAGATAAACAGCACCAGTAATAAGTAATACGAATCGAACGGAAATCCACATTTAGGCCCATATAAAGGTGCTAGTTGTAAATAGTACCACAAATCAATTGCAATAGCGTAGATCCTGTCGTGGCCTAATAAGCAAATTATGGCCAATGAGAGCGGCAATGTGGCTCGGTTCGTTCTTTTGTGAAAGTCCAAAATCACAGTCGAAGATCGGCCCCCGTCCATGTACAGACCCGGGACCTCCCGGGGACTAAGCCCTCACTCATCTATGATGTGGCCAGTGCCCATGGCTACTCCACAATCGCACCCGACCGTGGAAAGCCCCCACCCGACGTGCGAGTTGAAGCGCTTTGGTAGGCCAATGCCAGCTCTGAGCTGCCATATGGTGGACTATGCCCTCCCACCACGTTACCAAATGGGCTGTCCACAAACTGCTTGAAGGTCCAAGGCAGAGGACGACCACTACTGAGATCACTGTCATTTATATCCAGGAGATCGACAGGCAAACACACGGCGACTTGCAGCATCATGACTGGCAGCGAAGCATTCCGTGGAACCACCTCTGATCCCCGAAGTGTTGGTGGTGGACTAAGCCACCAGGTTCATCACATTCCTTGGCGAGCTTGATCCTCTGAAAGTTCCTCCTAAGGTCTGCAGGAGCTATCAAAGAGACGTGAAGTAGTTTATTAGGCGCCCAAAGGCAACCACTAACAAGTCTCACTACATCTTCCGACGACATCAATCCCGTGCCGAGTGCACACCCGTGGCTCCACCACAGGTGGCAGCACACTTTGCAGCAGCATGCCAAAGCCCCACACCCCCCCCTCCCCCGAGGGCACCCGAGGAAGACCGCATGAGGCCAACGCTTGGCCATGCGTAGCCCATCTCCATCTGATGTCTTTTTGCGCACCGACTTGCAAGGTGAAACACAGAGCTGCCGGCCCTGGGCCTGCCAATTTTCAAGCGCCATCGGTGGACCACAGTGGTCAGGTCTCTCTGCAACACCGCCTCCAAGGCCCCAAAGGAACCAGCAGTCATTGCCGTATCGTCTGTGCAGGAGCACTGCGAATAAGCTCCCTTTGGCACAACTGAGACGCAAATGTTGAAAAGACTGGGCACCAGGACAGACCCCCCCCCCCCGGTTTTTTTTTTTTTTTTTTTTCGACAAGCCCAACTTCAGGGAAGATCCTGAGCCGCCCAAGGCAGAGACCTCGACGGCAGACTTATTAGATCTATGAACAGGGCCGTACGCAGGATTTTTTTGGGGGGTGCGGGACATTTTTTGGTAAAAGTGGACCTAACCCCAAAATGCTCCCTTTTGAATATCTGTGGAAACAGTGGACTTTCTTGTCAAAATTTCTCTAAATTTTGGACCTTTTTATTACAAAATTCAGCAAAAAGTGCACTTTTTGCCCCGTTTGTGGAATTTGCGTTCCCTCCTGAATACGGGTCTATTAAGACTGCTCCAAACCCGTCTCTTATGGAAGACTGTCTCGATGTGTGTGGTAACTACGCAACGTGATTGTGGGACCGTATGCAGTGCCAAAAAGCTCCAAAATTGGTGTGGGATCCCAAGCACGGCCGTGGGATCATGATCGACCGGTGTTCTATGCTAGGAAAAACAGCCAATCAGATAGAGGCATACTGTGACAGAGTGTTTTGGATTGGGTGTATCCCCTTATAAGGGAACTCACACCCTATCAAAAATTGTCTCTGTTTTTCATTAATTTTCCACAGGAACATAAAAATTAATTGCCGTAAAATTTGAAAAAACAAAAAATATATTGTTTTCGGACACTCCGTACACCGTGGCCATGGTGACGCCGGCAAACTTGGAATATTCCTTAATCATTTTTTGGGAGAACCAAATAACATTTTTTGATTCAACCACCTCTAAAGTGAAGTAATAACTATTATCTATGTAAGTACAGAGCCATTTTTAATTTTTTAAAAAATATTTTTTATTCTTTATACTGTTTTGACCCCATATGATGGTTTGGTATTTTGATTGGGTATAAGTCCCCTTAATTGGTGCAAGCTGGTGAAAGGCAAGACAAATTATGTCCTAAGGTGTGAAAGAGAGAAGAAACTCTGAATTAAACGTGGGTTCTTTCTATTCTTATACTTATTTAATTATATTTTGAAAATCATTATGTTCAATAGCTATACAATATATGTTTAATGGTGTTATTGGATTCCAATAACTTAAGTACTATATTTAGTCTCTTAATAACGTTTTTTCTGAACACTTGCGGCTTCAACATTTCTTCAAATATAAAAATGGCGGCCATGTTGGGCGCCATTTTGAATTTTGAATACTTGTCAGTGTTGAAACCCCTTGGTTATATTTTAAATAGATTCCCCATACTCAAAAACAAATATTTGGGTATGTTTGTTTTGCTTTAACATGTATAGTTCCAAAAATACATAAACATATGTTTAAAACGGCCATTTTGGACGCCATCTTGGATTTTGGTAAATGCCACCAGGGGATTTGCGGGGACTTTTTGTCAGTGATAGTACACATGTTCCAGCACCTATACTGAAAAAATCAGCTTGTTACCAAAAATGTCCACCTATTTGGCTATATGAGCTAATACTACTGGCCTATGTTTTGCAGTGAGGTTAATCCACTAACCCCAATGGATTTTTAAGTCAGTAATTTATTCCAAAATTATCATGATATTACTAAGATTTATTGAACTAAGGTTTAAGAGGTGATTTTGTAATGTCACTGGGGCCGAGATTGCAGTAATAAATGCATTAGGCAGTTCCTCAAATTACCATTTGGAAATTCCCAATGCCCAAATCGAGCAGGTGTATTACTGATATGAGTCACTCCAAAAGTACCTAAAAATACAAAAATTTGGCCTAAAAACCAGAGGATAATAAAATTATCGTGTCTGCTCCCTTGCATTATTGTTATTTGCTCTTTCGCCCTTGTTGATAGCCTCGCGGTGCAACCATGTCATCTGTGTTTTCTCATATTTTAGTAAATTACTAATACTAATTACTTACACAGTGTCAGTGTCCATATTTTCAAATGTTTCTCCTCCTAGAGTGTCATTATCTGGGTTGATGCAGATTTCTATCATATTCCTAACAGCTTTGTCTCCCCAATCGCTGTCCTTGCGTGCCATGTTGAAATGTTTCAAAGCTTCATTCGGGTTCCCAATATACCTAGCAACAGGGAAAGAATGCATCTGTGATTGCTTTAGTTTTGATGACCACCTGTAAGGAGTTGTAATAGCGTGTTTTTTAAATACATCTGTACTTTAACATAAAGGTGGGAGACCTGATCAACAACCTCGTTTCCCTGCCATTTCCCAATCAAAATTTTGTTTTGGTATCAGAAGAAAACATTGTATTTATCTCATCTACCCAGTGAAATTTAAGATCTAAGAAATGTTTCTTTTTGATGTCATGAACTAAAACGTCCCCAAATGTATATAGTTGGGGAAAAAATGCTTGTATCTTAAAAGGTGGGTGACCTGATCTTGATCCAAATTTTCATATGATGTTTTATCCTTCACATGGAAGCATATCACCAAAAACATTTGATTACAAATTTTGAGTCAAATCGGCCCAGCAGTTTGGATAGTAGAAGTAAAAATGCATACTAAATTGGCCCATAGACAGTGTGTGTTAATAAATGTGATATACCACACACTTGTGAGACGTTTTTGTTCGTAAAATCAAAAGGAAACATTTCCTGGGCCTCAAATTTCACTGGGGAAATAAGAAAAATATGAGCTTTCTTCTGATACCAAAATCTAGATTTTGATGGAGTAAAGTGGGTGTGGGGGTGTGGGTGAGGTTGGCGATTGGGTCACCCACCTTTAAAGGGTCATGGCCCGATCGCGAATAGCCTGGTCCCCCGGGGCTCCCAATTTCACCGGAAGTGGTCAACTTTGGTGTCAGAAGAAAGCTACTATTTTTCTCATTTATCCTGTGAAAACTCAGCACTGAAAGTTGTTTGGTTTGCATGTTATGAGCAAAAACATATCCCATTTGGTCGACCAATATTAGTCTAACACAGTATTCTGTGGAGCTTATAAAATCACATTTTTTTGAACACTTGCGGCTTCAACATTTCTTCAATATCAAAATGGCAGCCATGTTGGGCGCCATTTTAATACTTGTCGTGTTGAATCCCCGTGGTATATTTTAAAATAGATTCCCCATTACCAAAAAACATTATATTGTTATGTTGTTTTGCTTTAAAATGTTAGTTCCAAAAAATACGTTCAAATATATATTAAAAAACGGCCATTTGGACGCACATTGGATTTTGGAAAAATGCCACCAGGGGATTTGCGGGGACTTTTTGGCAGTGATAGTACACATGTTCCAGAACCTATACTGAAAAAAATCAGCTTGGTACCAAAAAAATGTCCCCCTATGGGCTAATGAGCGGAATAACTGACTGGCCTATGTTTTGCAGTGAGGTTAATCCACTAACCCCAATGGATTTTTTAAGTCAGTCATTTCCAAAAATTATCATGATATTAATAAGATTTATTTGAACTAAGGTTTAAGAGGTGTGATTTTGTAATGTCACTGGGGCCGAGATTGCAGTAATAAATGCATTAGGCAGTTCCTTCAAATTACCCATTTCGAACAATTCCCCCCCAATGGCCAAATCGAGAGGTGTATTACTGATATGAGTCACTCCAAAAGTACCTAAAAATACAAAAGTTGTGGCCTAAAAAACCAGGGAAAGAAAATTAGCGTGTCTGCTCCCTTGCATTATTGTTATTTGCTCTTTCGCCCTTGTTGATATGCCTCGCGGTTTGCAACCATGTCATCTGTGTTTTCTCATATTTAGTACATTCTAATACTAAGTACTTACACAGTGTCAGGGTCCATATTTTCAAAGTTTTCCTCCTTAGAGTGTCATTATTGCTGAGGTCTGATGCAGATTTCATAATATTCCTAACAGCTTTGTCTCCCCAATCGCTGTCCTTGCGTGCCATGTTGGAAATGGTTCAATAGGCTTCTTCGGGTTCCCAGATTGCCATAGCAACAGGGAAAGAATGTATGTTTGATTGCTTTAGTTTTGATGACCACCTGTAAGGAGTTGTAATAGCGTTTGTTTTTTAAATTAAATCTGTAACTTTAAACCATAAAGGTGGGGAGACCTGATCAACAACTCATTTCCCTGCCATTTCCCATCAAAATTTTGATTTTTGGTATCAGGAAGAACATTGTATTTATCTCATTTACCAGGAAATTAAGGTCTAAGAAAGTTTCTTTTGAGTCATGTTGAAACTAAAACGGTCCCCAATGTATATAGTGGGGGAAAAAAAATGCTTTGTATCTTAAACGGTTGGGTGACTGATGCTTGATCCAAATCCAAAATGATGTTTATCCTTCCCATGGAAGCATATCACAAAAACATTGATTAACAAAATTTTGAGTCAAAATCGGCCAGCAGTTTGGATAGTAGAAGCAAAAATGCCCATTTCTAAATTGCCAATTGACAGTGTGTGTTAATAAATGTGATATACCACACACTTGTGAGACGTTTTGTCGTAAAATCAAAAGGAAACATTCCTGGGCCTGAAATTTTACACTGGGGAATAAGAAAAAATATGAGCTTTCTTCTGATACCAAAATCTCCATTTTGATGGAGGGAAAGTGGGTGTGGGTGGAGTTTGGCGATTGTGGTCCCCCACATTTAAAAGGGTCATGGCCCTGGATAGGAGGAAGAGAAGGGTAAACAGGGGAGACGCCCCTTTCTCCCGATTCACCTGGAAAGTGGTCAACTGTGGTTTGTCAGAAGAAAGCAGAAAAGCTACTATTTTTTTCTTCATGTATCCTGTGAAAACTCAGCACTAAAGTGTTTGGTTTGCAGTTATGAGCCATTGAACATATGCCCCATTTTGGTTCGACCAATATTTTATTTTTTAGGTTTGGTTTTTTTTCAATAAAATAACATTTTTATTGCTCACATCAAAACACGGTTCAAATATCAGCGTTGAAACTTCACAGATGGCGGTTTTATGGAGGGGGTCAAGGTTAGTTACTCCAGGAAAAATTTATTAATGAAATCAGGCCATCCACTTAAATTTTTGAATATTTTCATGAAACCTGAGCCTCAGATTTCTAGTTAAAAATTTACTTCTAATTTCATAAATTTTCAACACAGGAAAGAAATGAAAATAGGTGGTAGGGTTTAGTTCCCCCCCCAAAAAAAAAAACTCAATATGTTAAAATGTTTTTCAATTTTAACAATTTTGTGATTACATCACACTGGGAGCTGATGAAACCTTCAGGAATTTTAACAAAGATACACACTTGTTTGCACTTGTTTATCATGGCACAATATGAGAATAAGATTTTAGACTGATAAACATATGAACTACACCCATGAGCTACCTATGAAACCCCCCTTAAGAGCAAGAGTTTTGATTATGGTTCTTCTGAAATTTTGTGCAAACATGTTTTAGAAGAATGGTAAATTTTAGTCAGGGTACTAACATTCTATCTACTTAGTTTTGGGGAAATACCACCATTGGATGTAGTCCCTACAATAGTTGAACCCTGGTTCCAAAGATGCCCTAGATGATGCCTTCTCAGGCGTTCTTCAATGTAATGTGCTACTTCTTTCTAATTACCGCTTTCTAATAGGTCTTACCAACCTAGCCAAGCCTCATCTGATCCTGAAGGGCATGTTTGACAAACAGAATCCACCAATAAACAACACGCTCTCTGATAAATAACTACTCCCTCATTAATGCCCCCATTTGTACAATTTTAAAACAAACATCAAACTTTGATCACAAGAACAAGCCACAGTTCAATTGTTCTTTTTTTACTCAAAACACAATAAAACTCCAGGGGGTTAACTTTTTTTTTGGGTAGGTATGTGCCTCCGGATTTCAAAAATTGAGGCTCCGGAGCTGAAGTTCAGGCCCAAAAAATGGCGGTCTCCGGAACTAGAATTTCCAAAAAATCTCAGAAAATAGCTGGTGCAATTTTCCTCAATTTCCAGCTACCTTTTTCCAGGCGACCACCACGGCGAAACCAAAGGTTTTGTGTTTGTTCGGCCAAAAGGGAGCGATGAGGATGTCACGGCACGCCTCCCGCCAAATTTTCGAAACTACACGATGTAAGATCGGAATTGGTGGGAAGGAATATGGCCGGACCCCGTCCAGTCCCATCGCCAGGAGGAGCGTGGACTGCGTACGCACCCGGGTGGTGAGTCCGGGTGCAGTACAGCGGGAGGGTGACTTCTGGTTCGCAGGAGTGAGAACAGGGCGATCTGAGGAACGTACAAACTCTCGAAGATCTCTCGCACGACATCTCGGTTCCGTATCCATCCGCGGCCGTCATACTGCCGCGTGACAGATCGTCGGCAAGGAAGTTGACGGCCCCAGGAATTTGTACTGCGGGACATCGTGATGGCCAAGGGTTAGAAAAAAGCTAAGATGAGCAGGGTTTTGTGGGCGTCGATTTGGCACAGGGGCCGGGACCGAGGAGTCCCGCCCTGTTGTGGATGTAGGCCACCCACGGTGGAGTTTGTCCGTCTGTACACAGGGACACTGGAGTTGGTCACCTTCGCCTCGAAGTGAGCAAGTGTTCGTTCCAATGCCCACAGCTCGAGGCGCTTGACATGGGTGAGCCTCGGTTCGGGGGACCACGTCCCGAGGTACTGAGGTCTAGGGTAAAACCCCCCCCAACCCGACTTCGAGGCGTCCGTCGTCGATCTACAATTACGACAGGAGCGCGGGGAAGGAATCCCCGAGGGTCAGGTGATTTCCTCATGTCCAGCGTACTTTGTTGAATTTTTTTAAAAAAGAAACTTTGGTAGGAATATAGCTTTGGACATGAAAAGTAGGGTCTCTGGACCTGAAATGGTCCTAAAATGGGGGTCTCTGGAACTGAAAAAAAGAACGTGAAAATGGGGGTCTTATAGGCGGAACCATATCCATACTTCATCCCAAGGTGAGAACCCCCAATGGGGAAATACTAAATAACCAGTCCACAATAGAAGAAAGAATGATGTAGGTAATTTAATTTCACATCTATATAAAAATAAGTAAGGCCACCCACCTATACAAAAAACTCCCTGAAACGGACTCACAAAATTCCAAAACCTTGGATGTTTATAGGAAGCATGTGGTACTTATACAAGAGGCAAACCAGCAACAACATTTGCATTTTCATACATCAGTTACTTCCAGCTTAGTTGTAGAAACACATTATGTTTCATAAATTCATTTAACTGAGGCCTGATGTCCTTTCCAATGTTGACATGCAATATATGGCATTTCCTTTGCGACGTGGGAATTGCCCCAAAATAACCTATTTTACACCCCTAAAAGATTATAAATGGGTCGACCAGTGACCCCAGGTCCACACCCCCTGTCGACCATTGCTCTTCTCAATTGCGTGTTTGGCTCAAGCCCACCCCGACGCGCGTGCCATATTCATGCTGTTGGGGAGGGCCTGGAAGCGGTGAGTCCGTGTCATTCTTCTCCCTCCTCCCTTCTTGCCTTTCCCCACTTTTCTAGTCAACATTGGAAAGGAAATCAGGCTTCAGTTAAATGATTTAGAAACATCATGTGTTTCTAAACTAAATCATTACACTGAGGTGATTTCCTTTACACCAATGTTGAATGAAATATATGCATTAACCCACCGTTGAATGAATAATTCAATCACCAGCTAGCCACTCAGTTCGGGGTGAGCATATATCTCAGAGGCAGTCCAACAAAGTGCAGCCAAAGGCGAGGGACCTCCCTAACATAAAGAAAAAGAAAATAGTTAAAGGCCTAAAGGGAGTATTCACATAAAAAGGGGGACATGTAGATCACCTGACAAACGGAATACTCCTGGGTGAGCGTCACAGTCGGCAACCGGAAGGGAGACTTTATGTATAGTGTAAGAAGAATTTAGTGTTGTTTCTGCAGGAGTGCCCTCGCAACGTTCTGTTGGGGAGGTGTATGTTTCTGTAGTACACCGCCGAAAACGTTGTGGGAGCCCCCCCCGACATCATAGCCTCACAGATTTCGGCAATGCTGATCCGCGGGGTGATAGGCCCATGATGACGTGATGTTTACGAACTGAATGGGCTCGAGCTGGGAAGATCCTATCCACCGCGTTGGAATTCATTAATAAAAGCGCTAATCCAAGCTAGCAATAGGCGGCTTTCGACGCGGACCCGTGGGGGGAAAGGCGGTTTGTAAGAAAAAACGAGTCGTTCGAGCCCCCTGAGCGGACTAGTTTTACGTTTAGAGGACTCAAGTGCCCGAACGGGACCAACAAGCGATCTTCCCGCACCGAAGAGTGACATGCAATTCGGGGGGGGTTAAGATAATTGTGAGTGTCGGAATGAGGATGACTCGTTCTTGGCCACAAAAATCGGCCTAAAGAACAATTTGACCCTGGTTCCCGAGGAGCAAGAATTGGACGCTGACATCGAGATATTTCTTAATCTCCGAGCATCGCCTCCCAGAGGCGAGAGCGGACCAGGAAGGCCGTCTTGATGGGTGACATGTTTTGTGACGCCTCGGCCATTGGTTCGAACGGGCGCTTCACTAAATAGTCTAAGTCTGAGTTAAGGTCCCAGGGTTGGGGACCGCCGTCCTGGCCGGAGGTCGTGTATAAACATCCACCCTCTAGAAGGGAGAAGGAACGAACCATCGTCATTGATGGGCGAACCGTCGTCGAAACCCTATGGATCGCTAAGATAGCCGACTTGTAGTTTCTAACAGTCCGAAGAGTTCAAGCCGCTATCAAAGCGATCGGTGAGAAAGTCAGCGGATCTCGGCTACAGATGAACGAGTCGGAGACACCTCCCGTCGCTCACACCAGCGGAAGTAGGGTTCCAAGACGCCTAGAGTAAGCGTCCATGGTGGATTCATGCTTCCGCTGATATGAGCGAGGCAACCCAGCCATCTGTTGAAAAAAGCCAGCATTATCGGCATCGTTGCGGTAATGCGCCACCACAGTCAAAGCTAGGTGCTCCAGCGACAGCTGGCGCTCCCTCTGTCCGGAAGAGTTTTAAATCCGGACGGATTGGTAGACGCAGGCAGAGCCGACAGGCGATCCACAAGAGGCCGAAACCACACAGGTTGTTTCGGCCCAAATAAGGGAGCGCTGGGAATGGACCGGCACGCCTTTCCCGCCCAATTTTCGAAAAACTACACGATGTAGGATCGGAATTGTGGGAGGCATAGGCCGTGATCCCCGTTCCAGTCCATTCGCCAGAGCGTGGACTGCGTACGCACCCGGGTGGTGAGTCCGGGTGCAGTAAAGAGGGAGCTGGTGACTCTGGTTACGAGGGGCGAAACAGGGCGCATTGAGGACACTACAATCTCTTTTCTTGAAGATTCTCCCGCACGACATCTAGGTTCAGTATCATTCCGAGGCCGTCATCCATGAGAGTGACAAATCGTCGGCAAGGAAGTTGACAGCCCCTGGAAGTGTACGGCGGACATCGTGATGGCCCGGTTCCGACACCACGTAAGATACGCGGGTGCGAGGCACAGGGGCCGGGGACGAGTCCCGCCCTGTTTGTTGGTGTAGGCCCACCCACGGTGGAGTTGGGTCCGTTGTACAAGGACATCTGATGGTCACCATCGCCCTCCCCCAGTGAGAAAGTGTTCGTTCCACTGCCCACAATTCGAGGCGAATGACATGGGTCTGAGCCTCGGTCCGGGACCACGTCCCGAGGCGCTTGAGGTCTAGGGTAAAAACCCCCCCAACACGAACTTTCGACGCGTCCGTCGTGATAACAACATATCGACAGGCAGGCCGGGGAAAGGAATTCCCAGAGTCAGGTTGGGGCGGTGAGACCACCTGCCAGGTGCTAGGTGTTCCCGGATCCCCGCATTGATGGGGATCAGACGGAGTCTGGGTTGCTTGATCGCCTGTAAGTAGTCCGAGGTGCAAACTGAAGCAGCCTCATGTGGAAACGACAGCAGTACGGGATCAAGGGTCGACGAGATATGGCCATCCAGCCTAGAAGGCGAAGCCAATCACGAGCGGGGGCCTGACTGAAAGCCAACAACGACAGGGAAGTCACAGCTTGAACCACGACATCCAACCGCTCGGCCGTCGGTTCTTCAATGCCGGAAGCAGTTGCAGCCAAGCACTCAGATACCTCAGGTCTTGAGAGGGGGTTAGGCTCGATTTGTCGAAGTTGACAATGAAGCCCAAACTCTGCACCACCTGGCATGGTTCGACCATCTCGGCCGTCGCCTTGGGGGCGACGGTCCGTTAGATTAGCCAGTCGCCAGGTACATGCAGAAGGTGTGACCCACTGTCGCCTGAGGAAGGCGGCCACTTCCCGGGTCATGAACGTAAAGACCCTGGGAGAGGTGGATTGTCGAGGGAGGCACGTCCACTGTACGGACTGGCCCTGGATTTGGAATCATGAGCCAGCGGACGGTTCTGATTTGGCGACAGGAACGTGAAGGTAGGCGTTTTTCGATCCAAAGAACACGCCCAGCTCCCCTTCAAAGGACAGAGCAGGATCGACGAGAGAGTTTCAGCAGAACCTTCTTCGGCCTGATGCACTGATTCAACGGCTTCAGGTTCAGGGATGGGGACGCCAATCCCTGGCTTCTTGGGAGCCAAGGAAAACGTCGACCAGAACCCCTTGTTGAACGGGGGGTCGACGGGGAAAATGGCACCCTTCGCCAGAAGGGCCGAGACCTCGGCCAGAAGAAAAAACTTGTTATTCGGCTCCCCCGGAGCGGGGGGGTAGGGGGTGGGTAGGTATCGGCATTGGAAGTCGATGGGGGGGTCGCGGTGTGACATCTATTCGATACCTCCGTTCCACCACACTCAGTACCCAAGGTGCGGGAGGGAAAGAATAGACATGGCGGCCATTCCCGCACGTAAGAACTTAAGCGTCCGCCCACCGGAGGTTGGTAAGGCTCCCTAACGAAGGAGAGACCCCGCGGCGACGTCGTTTTGCCTCAGGAACAAAGGCTTCTTCCCCTTCCCAGGCGACTTGCTTTTGGGAGGGGGACGAGCCTTCGTCTTGGCCCCGGACTTCTGAGAAGAAGTAGCCGGGGCTGCGGGCTTCTTGGGTTACTGAGACGGTGTCGACTTCGCCTGCGTGGCGGCACGGCTAGAAGAGGAGGAGCGCGAGCTGCTTCTTCTTCTTCTTAGACCGAAATCTCCCGGAGGAGATCTTTGCCTGAGCCTGCCTTGAGCGCATGCTCCGATTTCCAAGCGTTCCGCTGAGGCAAGCAGGGAGTCACCGAACGAACCTCGGAAGGTGAGGAACGTCCCCGCGACTTCGGGATTGTTTAGAGACCTCCGATGCAAGATCGGAGATCAGGGTGCAGAGTGAAGCACGCGTTCTCGCCGAGAGGGGAAGCTGAGGCGACGCGCATCGACATTCGAAGGCCTGCGTTTGCCGAGGCCGAGTAATCGCGAAGCTAGGAAGGTCAAGGCATCAGAGGCCTCCGGGGAAAAAACTCCACCCTCGCCCATCGGGGATCTGAGGTCGTGGGCGAGGGGACCATAGAGAAAGCGCTAGTCTGACGCCAGATGGTTCACCGCCAGTCTAGGGGCCTCAAAATCGGTCCTCCCCGAAGGGGGAGAAGGCAGTCGGGCGGCAGTCGGAGTCCTCAGGAAGGAGTTGAAGTCTCCTTCGTTAGTCCTCAAACGACCTGGCGGAAAGTTTTACAGGGGTCAGAAGAGAGCTTTGAGTGACCTCCCGGGAGCGCTTCCACAGAAGGCCAACGTCTGTGGGCAGCGTCAACGCCTGGACGAGTTCCGGAGGGGAGGATAGGGAAGCCCAGATTGAGCTGTCTCTCACAAAAACGCCCTCAGGCGCGCAAGGAGGCCGAGACTCCTCAGACGCCTGCGCAGATACATGAGGGGGCACGCCGGGAAGAGAATCCACCTCCTCTTTGCTCTGAAGCTGCCGCGCGACGTCGCGGCTGCGAAGGATTATCACCCAAGTGACTCTCGTCCGAGCCCGAGTCCAAACCGCCAGCGCTGTCCCTCCGAAAACATCGGAAGTCTGCGGTGTGAGGTCCTGAGTTTTGAGTGGCGACCCCTGTCCTCCAATCACTTTAAACCCTAAGAACCTCAACACCCTAAGGAATACCAAGATTCCCCGAGTCAAGACAACACACTCCACTTTATCACATGGTATCTTTAATAACGGGCTCGAACCCTATAGACTCACGACCTAAACCCCCCCTTCTTCCAACTGACCCCTCTTCCACAATGACTTCTTCACACAATAGGAATTTAAGGTACATAGAGTCCCACCGCCCAAGATGCAAGACCCCCAAAATGACCACGAAGCTTAACCTTTAAAGACCTTAAGACAAAAAAGAAATACCAGCAGAAACTCCCAGCCACAGACCCCACAGCAACGAGATTCCAAGACTATAAATAAAGAAGAGAAGCTAAGATACCACAGCAGAGAACAGACACCCCGATACAAAGATAGAACATCAGAAAGAACGATGCGGACGCGAGGCGGTAGGGGCAAGCCGACGCACCTGGCGGGACGACATCCAGGGTAACCCCGCAGGGACCAAGCCAACTGCATAGGTGGGCCGCAGGAGCCATGAAGTTCGACTGCACCCAGCCAGATCCTGACGAGGGTACAGGCGGAGAAGGCATGGGGTCGACCCCAAGTCCCAGGCACGTAAAAGCCGAAGGGGAGTGGACGGGTACACCGCCCTTGACCCGGTACCAGGCTGTACCCCCCCAGCCTGACTGCTCCCAGGAAAGGGGAGCCAATCTGCTGCAGCAGCGGCGAAACTGCCCACACCTCGAAAGCGGGTCAGAAGCAGACAGCCCCGGACAGAAACTGGTTGCTGGCGGCCTGGCAAGCCGACGGCGGAGGCGCGGGGTGGCTTATGCCCGGTCGAAAGACCATACCAGACTGTCCTACCCCAGCAGTCCAGGCCCGGCTGGGGCCCGGGGGTTAAGCAAACGGTACGGGCGAGTGCAGGCGTAACGGGAAAGGTAGGCTGCGGCGGGTACTGGGGTACCAGCGCGGGGAGGCACGGAAGCTGCCCCGCCTAGGAACGTCAGAGGGCCCCCACCGCGGTACCCCACCATAGGTGACCGTCATGCGCAAACAGGTGAGGAAAACCAGCACTCGTTACCACAGCGGGCGTACCCGCAGTTAGAGGCCTGAGCCGACTCGTCAGTGGGGCATTCTGCGGGGGCCAGCCCAGCGGAGCAACCACTCGCCACGCCAAGACCCGAAGGGCCCGGAACAGCGGGGCGCCAAGCTGAGATAGGCACTGACATGACTAGCCAAGGCTAGTCACGCCGGCGGTTTGCAGTGAGCACTAGCAACACCCTGCGGCGGCCCGCCAAGGGATACCGAAGCCAAGGCCCCAGGGTTTGCCGAGAAATACAACGAAGGCTAATGGCACCACAGTCCGGGATCCGGTCGAACCAGTGCAACGAGGACACCGGGATTCCGAAACCAACGCTAGGGGTGGACAACAGCGGCGATGGATTAGCACGGGCGACCTGGGGCTCAACATCACCACTACAGGAGTGCCCGGCAGCCGCCCAAGCCCACAGGGGGAATTGGCAGACAGAGAAAAGGACCGCGTAGCCGCCACCGGAACAGCCCCTAAAGCTGAACCAAGCGATCCAGCGGCCGGTGGCACGCTGATGAGGAGGCCCGAAGCCGCACCGTCAAGCATGCGCGACAACAGTAGCCGGAAAGCTACCCCACATTTGGGAGCACACAGAGCCCGCAGCGGATGACTTGGATGAACCCAGGGACGGAACCCCGCCCACCACCCCCCCTTCCAGTACGAACCGACGCGGCCGTTACCCCATGTTCAATGGTCGGCCAAGTTTAAAAATCCGACAGTCCAATACAAAAAGAGGCGCACCGGTCGGTGCTGGAACATTGCCTGTGTTTGACACATAAAGGATGGGGGTCCAACTCATGAATGGAGCGGGGCAGCGATACGCAATTGTGGCCAGATGAACGGGGTGAGCGTGAGTTGCTAGAGGGAATAGCATGTGCGCAATAAAACCGTAGCACACACAAACACACAAACCCACACCACCCCAAAAACCCTCAAAAACACAAACAAACAAACACCAACACACACACCACACACACTTTACAGTCCCTTTCCAACCTTGTTTTTTCAAGGGGAATCATATCCATTCTGAACTAATTCGGCGAATCAATAATACTCTCATTTATGCAAAATGATTTTGTGGGACAATAAAAGCTGTTACCAATCTCACCTGGTTGATCTTTCATGTAATTTGTGGCAAAGTGTGAAAATGTAGCCTGTCATAATCTGCCCTTAATGAACTTAAATCGACCCATTCAAAAAATCTGAAATGAGAAGGATACTATAACTTATT
The DNA here is from genome assembly GCA_023653785.1 of Ophioderma brevispina. Taxonomy (NCBI): domain Eukaryota; kingdom Metazoa; phylum Echinodermata; class Ophiuroidea; order Amphilepidida; family Ophiodermatidae; genus Ophioderma; species Ophioderma brevispina. The sequence continues at coordinate 16,174 of JAMKCH010070924.1, forward strand.
ACTTCAAAATAGGAAAGGATGCTTTGTTGTTTGTGGTTCACATTTTAAGCAATAATTGGCCAGTGGCGGCCAAGAACTCCCAAATTTAGAAGTTGGATTGATTTAATGGTAACCCAGAAATATTAACAAAACAATCCTGTGAAGGTGTTTTATATGGTATCAAGAAATATGTTCTTATTCCAAAACTTTAGAGCTGAAGAATCAACTCCCCATAAGGTTTACTTTCTGCATGTTTTTTGTTTGGCATAACGGATGAGGACAAGGTTGTAAATGGACCATGTTAACATCGAAAGAGTCCAAAATATTTGAAAATATTTCTGGAATGCTTAAAAGTGAATGATCTTAAGTCTGTTAGAATTCTATAAGTTACTTTTCTAACTGAAGAATTGACAGAAAAAAATTGCAGTGTTCCAAGATGCGAATTCTCCATTCAAGGACGTGTTGTAGTAAATGTCCGTTTATGGACAGTAATACCTAAAATTTCCGATTTTGTACTTATAGGTGCTTCTGTCCTATCAATTGCAGGCGATGTTAGGATTACCTGTACATATTTTCGATCAGCAAAAATCACTGGTAGTGGCATTTAATTATCACATGAAGGCAAGAGGAGCAGATTTTGATCTTTGGACATATCCTGGATAAACCCAAGAAAGTCTCTACAGCGCTTCTTACAAGGACAAACCAAGCATCACACGTGCTTAACAAGTCATTAACACAACGTCAGACAGAGATTGACGCCTCTTTAAAATGGCAGCAGCTAATCAGCGCCCTGTTGCTACATCCAAACAATGACTAGACACAACAATGGGTACAGTGAGAGATTTTCAGGGTTATTTGCCCATATCAAATGAACATGAAGATGAAGGGGCCAATTCTTAATTTAATCAATGCTCTATTGCAAATTGAATTCCAAAATGAGTACCTCGAATAAATCCAAGCAAGTAGCGGGATCACCCTGACACCGACTGTTGATATGCCATTATAGAGCTCAGATATGGCTACCAGTACATGGGATCGATGCTTAACATCCCCTCTCAAGGATGGATATTATCATGATTCAGGTTACTAGATCTAACTGAAAACATAGGGAAAGAAAATTCTGATTTCAATCAGTAGCTCTACAGGCTGTCCCAAAAAAATGTTAACACCTGGAAAGACGAACATTTGATTAAAAAAGAAAAGTAAGAAAAGTAAGGCTATGGGTTCTTTGTTTGGTATCCATTTTAAAGCCAATTAAAATAAAGCTTTAATATGCCATTTACTTCATTCTAATCCGAACGTTAAAAACAAAAGATAATGCTTCCAGTCAATTATGAGAGGGCACAATCCACTAGTCCGATTTCTGCCTTCGAACACTTGGAATGCATGATGCAACATGAATGACACTTGGCTTCATAGCAACATCTCTTTCCAGCTTAAAAAGAAACAATAGATTTGCCGTTTTTTTTCTATTTAAGAAAGACCTCACGATTCCTGCCACCGAGTGTTTTACCAAACGTTCTTCGTTGTATCTACCACAATTGCTCTTCTAATAGAGAAACGTTGACTGAGTTCTGTGCTATTCTGGTCCGTGGATCTGTATGGCGTGCCACTGTTGGTCTTATTTCCAATTCTGGCCTGCTTTATTAGACCATGTAGGCTGTTATCAGAAGTTTCTCTTTCTTTTTTGTTTACTTTCGTGTTTTTTATGTTTATTCCTGTCCTACAGAATCATAGATTTTCTTGGGAATCCACTAAAGAAGTGTCTGATTGTTTTGGTTTCATTTGGTTTGGTTTAGGCATTCTGGGTAATTTTGAGCGATTTGGAAAGGGCTACTAACTCTGTCTAATGAAAGTGAACTGATTAATATTTGGAAAAATACATAATTTGCTGATCATAAAGACAATGATCAACCCTTTAATATGATATAAATGAAGTTCAAAATGGATTTGTCAATATCGTCAATAGCTTCAATTACCAATCAATAACACAATTTCATATGTTAAAATCATGTTTCACACAACCGTACAATATAACCCTGGCCAATCGAGACCACAGAATTTGTACTCCATCCTTTTGGACAAATCAGTCTGTTCTACTATCGATTTAAATGAAATAAATGGCAAATGAAACTTTATTTAGTTAGACTTTAAAGAGCATATAAAACGAGACCCTTGCCGTACTTTAGTTATTACAACGTGCCGTGTTCCGATTGTTAACATTTTTGGGGACAGCCTGTATTAAATTCAGATTCAAAGGGCGCACACCAGTAAAATAACTGCCCCCTTGAAATACACCAAATATACCTGTTTTGAAAACGAGATTTCGAACTCAGCGGCTAATATTTGGCATACAAGTTATAATCATGGATTTCAAATCGATGAAACTTTAACATATGTTTCAATGTAGGGGGTCTTCCGATTCGTTTTCCAGATACGAGAACCCTAAAAGCGACCGACGCCATTTCCACCTGTTTTCTACCTGCAACTCAGTACGCCATTTCATACACCGATGTGCCTACGTTCTCTTGAAAATCAAAATTTTAAATTTAAAATCGGTATGCCATGTTTACAAGACACATGTACTTTTATTTGAAACATAATATGTAATATGGCACTATAGATCTTCACAAACTCGCACAGTACCGGTGAAACATCTTCAAAATTGCTGTTTTTTACCAAAAAACCATTACTGAAATGCGTGGTATTTAGTGTTTGTGCTGCCCCTTAAAAACCATTTAAATCACAGCAATGGCCCTGTTTGTGAAGGGAACAAGGACCTTCAGCACTAACGCTAATAAGCGACACTACAGCGAGCTCTAACAACTACCTGCTACAAGCTTAATGACCATCGTATCCAAGCAACAAACAACATTTTCTGTGTCCCCCAAGAGCTGTGTGAACACAGTGTGAACACAGCTTGTCGTATATTGTGTGTTAAGTCTTCTCTTCCATAATGCCTTAATGCAAATACACTATTTTGGAAGTCTTTTTGAAAATCGGCAAGAAAATCTACTAATCTTTGCGAACGTAAACTTTCTGAAACACACCACATGCTGGAAGATATTCTTGGATGTAATAAGGATTATTTTATAACTGAGGATCGCCTGTCAAAATGAACAAGAAAGTCCATTTTCCATGCAGTAGTAATGATTTGGGCATAACATTACCCGTAGCTACGGAACCGGGGCCCCCCAAGTGGCAGATCCGTCAGTCATAACGCATGTATTTGGCATTGGGTTTCTTTCGCTTTGTATTTATCTATCTCTAGGAAATAGAGTGATTTTGTGTTGTGCATCCCTTATCCAAACCATAGGGCCACACTTTCAATTTATTATCTCAAATCTCATGGCCAATAGAACATCAACCAAATAGCACAGTAGGCATTTCCTCGCTAATTTTATGTTTCTTACCACATAGCACAATCATTTTCCCTTGTCCACTTTAAGCAACGCACAACTGATTTGACAGCACCACCTCATTCTGTTGAGATACAGCCTAGCGTACGTCCAGGCATAGCTTTTACCACATTTCTGTGTACACCAGGCTTCCTTGTAGAATTTGATAGCCTTCTCTGGCTCTCTTTGGGAGCTACAGTGTTCTGCCATCTGGGAACAGATGCGAACAGTAAAGACAGTTACTATAAAAAATGTGGCATTATGCTTCCTACTTATGATGAAAGATTCATGTGAATTTTAACACACTTTAATTAAAATATCCTGACTTACCTTACATCCATCTTGCGTATTAAACATCTCTACAATTATCCCCATATCCAAATTCAATAAGTTAAGTGATATTATGCCTATTCATAATGTTTATTGTAAGAGGAGAAAGGTGATTGGACAAAAATCTGTTTTGATATTTGTCATTGCACGTTGCGTATGTTAATGAGCCGTTACGCGGTGTGCTTAGAACATTTACTGCTCGATGGTGATTGATTCATTTTTAATGGGCGGTTGTGGGCATTTTTTTTTCGTTAGAAATTTACTAGCCTTCGATTCCTGACATAGTCTATATGATTTTTTCTTGTAAAAATTGTGCTGCAATAACGTTTTCTGAATTAGGTTATGGCTGTATATTTATCCTCATGCATTGGCCAAAAATCAACGCACGTTTTGCGTCAGTTTGAACCACCGGACTCGTAATGCAACCGCTTCTTGTCAGCTTGTGCCATTATTCATCATCCACTGAGCCGCGCTGCATTGATTTTTTGTGAAAATGCACTCGAAGCAAATATGCAGCCATTAACCTCTAAACAAGCTTGTGCTGTGAATTATTTTTTATAGGCTGAGCCCATAGTGACACAATAAATGATCCGTTAATGAAAGGTTGGTTGTTACGTCTGCTAAACCCAATGTAAATGTCTGTTATATACACATAGACCTGGGTTGCTAGTCCTTTTATTGACACACATACCCTGGCTGCTAATGCCTTTTAATGCTACACATACCTGGTTGGCTATGTCTTTTATATGACACACATACCTGGTTGCTAATGCCTTTTAATGACACACTACCTGGTTGCTAAGTCTTTTATATGACACACACCTGGTTGCGACATCTTTTATATGACACCATACCTGTTTGCTAAGGCCTTTTATATGACACAAATACCTTGGTTTGCTAATGCTTTTATAATGACACACATACCTGGTTGCTAATGCCTTTTAATACACACATACCTGGTTGCTAAGGCCTTTTATCTGACACACATACTGGTTGCTAAGCCTTTTAATATGACACCACAATCAAATACCTGTTCTAATTCCTTTTATAATGACCACATTACCTTGTTGCTAATGCCTTTATAATACAAATCATACCTGGTTGCTATGGATGGCCTTTTATAATATGACACACATACCTGGTTGCTAATGCCTTTTATATGACCACACATACCGTGTTGCTAATGCCTTTTATATGAACAAAATACCTGGTTGCTAATGCCTTTTATATGACACACATACCTGGTTGCTAATGCCTTTTATAGTGACACACATACTGGTTGCTATGCCTTTTATATGACCCTACCTGGTTGCTATGCCCTTTATATGACTGCACAGACCTGGTTGCCTATGCCTTTACTATGAACAACATACCTGTTGCTAATGCTTTTGTTCTGAATACATCAGGCTGCTCATTTGTACTCTCTTTCAATACTCTAAACAAACATACATGTTCCATAAATCAAAAATTTGGAACACGATAGTGGAAGAGTTTTAATGAGAGAAAGAGAGAATTTAGCCTGTGATACCAAACACAACCGACCCCCAGAAAAGTTGTGGCCTATGAACACGAAATCTGAGAATGGAGAAACTGTAGTTGATGATAATTTGTGGCATCACACATCAGGTGCAAGTTCTCAAGTTAATACCATTGAAGTTTTATTTTTTCTAAGAAGTCTTCTAAGTGTTTCTCACCTTGCTTGTAGATCTCTGGCCTGGGAGGCCAACATATGCTCCTCTGTCTTGTGCATGGTGATGACTTTGGCTAACATCAACCAATATTTTTGGCATCATCTATCATGGTCCGTAGGTCCATTGGCTACAAAAATATGAAAAAACCAGTACTGTGCACCCTTTATATTGGCAAAGTGAATGAGCTACAAGCACTAGACTAGTTGCTGTCATTGTTTCTTACACATGGATGTGGGTATATATCTCACACTTTGACAGGGGAGCCACATAATCATGCCCAGATTTGCAACATACATACAATACAAACACAGCAGACGTACATACAAATAAACATGAACTTCTCCGAGGTGCCATTTTCATATAGACAACAGTGTGGAGAGAGAATTAAAAAAATACATGAAAGCCAAAATCCAAACAAAAACGCAACTGAAACAAGCAGCCATATTAAGCCAGTGATGTAGCAGAACAGAGTTCAGATGGTATGAGTTCCAGTTTGGGAACATGAGGGAGAAAACTGATGTTGAAAGCAATTTCAGACCTTTTGACTTAAACTTTGGTACAGGAGACAGGGGCGGATCCAGGATTTGAAAAACGTCCAAATACCGGGTGGCTGAAAGGCTAAACTTCCAAAATGGGCTGATTTGCAGATTTGCAGAATTACCGGAGGCGCGCGCCCTCCTAGATTCCGCACCTGGAGATGTGTGGTATCCATTGCAGAGCACAATCATAAAGTGCTTTTCTTTATACAGTAAAATGTATGAAGCAAGGTATTTGTCCATAATCCATTTAAGCTTCGTATCATGCAAAACATTTTATACAGAATTCCTCCTTGTTCACAGGGAGCCAGTGAGGTCTTGTTACTGTCAGTCTAAAGGGATGTCATGACTTGAAGAAAAAAGATCCTATTTCCACTCCAGTTCTGTACTTTGTATTTTTTGTTAATGACGCATCTAATAGTACATTCCCGTACCTATTCTAGATTGTGGTAACCCCCCCCCCCCCCCCCCCCCCCCCCCCCCCCCGAAACCCCCCCCCCACAGCACACAGAAACCGAACGATGTGGTTTGGCATGATTCATTTTTAAGAAAGTGGTGGATCCGGGTGAAAAGTGATGCTCCTTGACAAGAGACAACTTGCGACAACATGGTTTTATGCATCGTTGAAGAGACACCCAAAGGTTTCTGAACACAATTGAGGGTGATGACTTCATTTCCAATGCACAGATCTACATTAGTCATCCAGCTTTGTTTAACGAGATGGCAATACCATAAATTCTGTTTTGTCATTTTTAGTTTCAAGAATTAAATGCCATCCCAATGTTCTGATCTCAGTGATTGCATGCCATTA
>JAMKCH010070930.1:0-81792 GCA_023653785.1 Ophioderma brevispina
GATCTGCGTAGCCAAGAGATGTACCAGTTGAGGGGGGATAGCATATCACCTTGACACACTCAAGCTGCAAGGCCTGGAAACGCCGTCACCAAGTCACCGGTGCGTAGCTGTCCAGTTAACCAGTGTCCTGTCTCTGCAATTGCATGACTCGCCTATTACTGGTCAACAATGAAAATTGCACAAAATGTGGCAATGTCAAAAGCCTGGAATTGTAATCTCAGGGTTGCAACGTTTGAACCCCCGGCTGGGCAATTGCCTTCATGTAATGAGAGGCCATAGAGTAAATCAACCACAAGATGAATTTCCAGGCATAAAATGTTTCTTAATGTAATTGGTCATACCAGATTGTACCGATGTAGCCTGTCGTGGAAGCAAGTTCTCAAGAAGGGAAACAGCTCTGGCATGACAAAATCCATACAGAATGAATAATATGGGACTGAAGCTGTTGCGATGGCTCCAACTCTTCTCTCTACTTGTAGGGCTCATCAGCATATTCCCTCTAGAGAAGACTTCAAAGGTCATGGCAATCCTGAAGCCCAAGGGAAACCAGCAAACGAGCCCAAGAGTTAGAAACCCATCTCGCTGTTATCTCACATGTATAAGCTACCCTCACCCAAATGGCTTCGCAGAGGGTAAATCAAGAAACTGATCAGATGTCAATGATTATCGAAACAGCTTTCCAGAAGAAGCATAGGTTTGGGGCAGCCTTTATAGACCTAACTGCTGCGAACGATACAGTCTGGCATCAAGGTTTCTATCTTAAGCTACTCAAAAAATCTGCCCTGATGTCAAGCGTGTCAAGTTCATATTGGTCGTCCGGATCTTTTGTCCTGGGGTATGGGGACATCAAATGGGCAATGCAAGTAGAAAGCCCAAACTTCGGAATGGGTTCCACAAGGTTCTGTCCTGGCACCAGTCTCTTCAATATTTATGTCTCAGAATTGACGAAAGGAGTTTCTTCGCAGTACTCCTACGCAGCGCTATTGTATTGGAATGAGCTGCTGATTCCTTTGAGGCCTTAGGAAGCATTGTTGCAGAAAGATATCACTCATCACTGCACTGTAAGGTCAATTCTTCCACAGATCTATGAGCCCTAGAAACCCAAGACTGTCGGCTCTGTTTCCCCTTGCCAACCACTGCGCTAAAAGAGAAATTAAAATCACATTAGTGGAGAAAACGGCTCGCTACGACCAAACAACAAAAGTACCTGGAGTCATAATGGACCAGCATCTTTTGACCTTCACCGCGCGCATGCAACTGTTGCCTTGGCACAACTATTACAGGAATACATCACACCAGTAGGAGTCACAGGGTACCATTCAACAGATGAAGTCATTGAATGAGTGTAATGAGATTATATTAGCAGTTGCCTTCTTGGCAACGGCCTGTAGAATATCTGCCAATTCTGTCGTGCTTAACTCCTGCCAACCTTAGAGGAACTTAGGACGATCAAGATGATTCTTAATCGCTAACCTGAATTTCTCGATCAAAGATGGCTGTATCGCCCGAGACTCACTGATTTTTCCGATGAAAAAAGTTGGATTCTTCTCTTGGCGTGAATCTGTTTTTTTTGTTAAATTACAACCTATTATTTTGCAATGGAAAATAAGGTAATCAAAGATACTACAGGTTTTTCATCGAAATTCCAAGTTTTTCACATTCAGACATGTGCGGGAAAACATAACTTTGCGTTGGATTGATTGTCTAAAAGGGCAGGATAAATTTTAATAGTCCATTAATTTATTGAAATGTATATGACTGGTAGTAAGTATATCATGATAGACAGCAGTTTGATGTCCGATATATGGGTGTGTGTGTTGGTGGGGGGGGGGGCGGTGGGGGTGGTGGTGTGTGTGGGTGGGGGGTGTGGGTGTAGAGGGGGTGGGGGATGCTTGTCGGAATTAAATACCCAGTCATAGTGATAGTGAAAGCACATTAATGTGTTTTAGGTCATAGCGCAATAATAGACGTGATTCAAAGGTGACATTTTGATCCAAATTGTAGAAGAATTGGCAGCCATTTTAGATTTATGCCAAAGTAGTTAAATTTCTAATGCTTGTACGGTGAATTTTTTAAGACAAAATCAATAAAGTCAAAAAATGTAATAATAAAACCAGGCATTTTAGGTGCCAAAATAATAAGCAATATAACACAATCAGTGTAAAAGTCTTAGAATTGGCGACCATTTTGGATTTATCCAAATTAAGTACACTTCTGCAAGCATGAATGATGTCTGTATTTAAGACAATAAATATAATCCAAATAATAACAAATGTAGCAGTTTTAGGTGCCAACATAGTATTTTTAGAAAGTAAATTCAACAAAATACTTGTAAAATTTAGGATTGGTGGCCATTTTGGATTTATGCAAATTAATCAATTTTCCACCACTTGGATTTTCCTGGACTTTTAGTATGGCATTTGGGGACTATATAGTATAGAAATGCATTGTTGTGTTGAAGAAATTCTATTGCCAATTTTTTCCAGTTATTTTTCTCGCCGATCACCTGAAATGATTAAGCCCAAATCCGCCATCTTATGGGTAAACCAAACGAATTTATTTATAATAAAACCTCCGGAGTCATTTTTAATCAACAGACGATGGAAATGAAAACACACCAGAATATCCCATGGCATCCACCCAGTTTAATATCAATGAGTAATGAGTCTGTGATATAGACATTTGTTGATTAAGTTACCGCGGCAAACTTAAGTTGCTAAAAATTACCTGGAGGTCTACAGCCCAAGGTTTACCAAACTGGGGGGTCGCGACCGCAAATGGGGTTTCCAGGACCCTTAAGAAGGGGGGTCGCGAAGTTAATTTAAAGGAAATGAAAAGCGACCTGTACAAAAAGGCAGGAAGGCGGAACAGTAATGATTAATATATAATTGTCAAGTCCAAGAGGCTAGTTTACTCAGTTATCATTTGATCCAGTCCTCTATTTTTATTTGCTTTAGAGTTTTTATATACTCCCCGCCTAAAAAATCTGACGATCTATACAGTACTGATAAAAAGGTATGTGTAGGTGAATATACTTAATAAATGCCAGGAGTGTTGTTTGCGTAATGTGTTTGCTTATTGACCTGTGTCCGTAATGCATTATAACGAAGCATGATGTGGACGTTTGAAAGATTTATCCAGCTGGCTTGGCGAGTTTCATTTGAACGCAAGTTGAGCATTTGATGGCCATTCAAACGTCGGATTTTTTAGGCGCGGGGAGTGAGTATATAATAGTTATTGCCAGGGTTAATAATTGTCAAGGACTTTAGACTATTGTTGTCTTTTGTGCAGTGCAGTTAAAGGAACTGACAGGTGAAATAAGTATGATAGCTCTTTTGGTATCTGTAGAAAGTTTTGCTCCTATTCATGGGGATGAATCTGGGCAGACAGAACACACCTGTTTCTTGTGAAAGAGGCTCTGATTCCTCCAGTCTATATTTGCTCCAGTCCTCTATTTTTATTTGCTCTAGTTAGTTTATTATATCCCCGCCTTAAAAAATCTGAACGTATTAAATTACTGTATTAAAAAGGTATGTAGTGAATTATAATAATTAAAATGCCAGGAGTGTTGTGTGGTTAATGTGTTTGCTTATTGACCTGTGTCCGAAATGCATTGATAACGAAGCATGTATGTGGAAAGTTTGAGAGATTGATCCAGCTGGCTTGGCGCGTTCCTTTGAAAGCAAGTTTGAGATATGTGGCCACTTCAAACATCGTTCGATTTTGAGGCGGGGAGTAGGGGTATATAATAGTTATTGCGGGTAGATTGATCAGACTTTAGACTATGTTTTCTTTTGTGGCACTGTGCAAGTAAAAGTACTGACTGTTGAATAAGTCTGGATAGCTCTTTTGTTATTCCTATAGAAAAGTTTGGCGTATTCAATGGTGAATCCTGGGCGAAAGAACACACCTGTTTTCTGTGAATTCAATACTGGGACATTTTTGGGAATTGTTTAGGTCTTGGAATGGGCTTGGGCGAAGGTTGTGACGTTAGTAAAGAATGAAAAGCCCAACTCACTTTGTAACCAGGCAGGCAGGTGGACGACATGTCTGTTAAAAGTCCACGCAGCATGAATATCAACATGATTAATTCACAAAAAAAGTTAATGGACACTTGGTGAGAAATATTTATTAAGTTTTACTTGCGCTAATAGTGTTCTTCTATTGGGTTGGATGAGCAAACCAGCCCTTGTATCTACAAGGATGGGAAAGCAGCAGCTACATTTGGAGAGGGTGTTGGTCCCATGTTGTTGTGGACGTAAACATCATTCCTGGTTCAAGTCATTTCTGTTGAGATTCATGTCCGTTTAATTGTTCCATTAAACATATTCTTTGTAATATCATGTATATACTTAAGGATTAAGAATGTTTTAAAGAATATTTGGTGGTTTAATGAATTTTATATTTTGGGTTATAATTTTCCAAAACCATAATAAACTTGTTCCATATAATTTTGTAAAATGGTATGGAATTCCAAATTTCTGAATAAATCTTTGAAAGGTTTATTCAGAGATTAATATTGGAAGAGACTGAATTATGAAAACCAAACATATATTGTGGAATATTTACATGATTCTTTTGGGGAATTTGATATGAGAACTTGTAAAAAAGATGTAGTGTTGTAACAAGGTAAATTTAGTTGACATTTTGCCTGAGATACTTATGAAGGTGTATATTATTTGTCTTGTGCGTGCGATAAGACAAAGCAATTTATTTGGGGAGTAAACGATACCCGTACTTAGAATATTTTCTGGTCTATTTTTAAATCCGTAGATCCACTGTTTGGTATGGTTTTGGCTGGTCACAATATCACAACACTACAATTCTGTTACATCTCTGAGTTTTGACATGGAAGGCCAGCCTACAGCAGTGTTTAATACCATCTGTGAATTTGTGCTGTCATTGAAGAGTCCACTTGAATGTACTTCTACTTCAATTAAGGTTGTAATGTTATGAACTTTTTGCCATGGACTCAACCGCGGATGCTGCTACAATACAATAACTGAAAGATCTGCAAGTAGTCATTCTAAACAGTGTATACACTTCGCGGTTAGATAATTCTATCCAGGACGCAAGTAAAAAATGTCTTGAGTATCATCAGCAATGAGTACAAATATACTCACTGCAGTGATAGTGATAAATTGGGATGATTGAGAGATTTTAAAAAATCCAAACCTTTTGAAATATTTTAAAAAAAAAAAAAAAAAAAAAAAATGTGCAATTTTGAATTGAATTATCAGCGTAAAGATTTTATAATAAGTCATAATAAGTACATTTTATTGTGATCAAGTGATAATAATAAATTTATTTGAAGATTGAGAATTGATAAGTTGTAGTGTATCATTAAGCATCCATGGCCGAGTACAGGAGTAGTGCCATAGGCGGACTGACATGACCTGCTGTGGGAATTTACACATGGGCCGCTTGGCGGAATTGTGGACAATTTGGGCCACGTCGAGTTAAAAAGAGGGGCCCCCTTGGAATTAAGGCAATTTGGGCTGGTCGAGTAAAAAGAGGCCTATTGGTCAACCCCTATATTATCTTTTTGTTGCAGGGCATTTTTTTTAATTGGGTAGTTAATTGAGATGCGTTAGAGATCAATACCACTTTATCCCTAGGGGTGATGAGATTTACTTTGCAATTTACCCTAATTGTGTTGATGGAAAATTGTTATCCACAGATAACATCGGACCAACACTGGGCTGCTGATTGTCTGTAGCATAGCCATAAGTTGATGTCTGCATGTAGTTCATCTGAAGCATTAAAGCAAGGTTGAGGTAGGTTTAAAATTATGCAACGAGCAAAATGTTGGTTTAATGCTGGTGTGGCTGTGGACTTTATTCACTAGTTTGATGTAATGAAGACGGTGATGTGTCAATCATATTTTGCCTAGAGATTGCTTTGATACATCATCAGGTCAAGTCATTTAGAAATTGAAAATTAGCAAGTTGGGCCAAGAGAATAGGCTATTAGTGCGTCAAGGACTTATTGAATTCATTAATGAGGAGCGCGCTATTTTGGAAGGAAACAGCGTTAATGAAGAGCGTGATATCGGGCAGCAGAGCGTGGCGCTTGAAATAATGGTGCAAAAATTGCGATTAAAATTTGAGTATTGAAAAACAAGAGCAAGCACAAGCAACCACTGAAGCAGAAATCGGTTGAGAAAAGCTGATAAAATAGCACGGCATTCAAGAGGAAGAGCGTTCAAGCTTACTGAGACGCGAGGAGCAATTGGTTGAAAGCTACTTGAGCTTGAAAAACAGAAGCGAAAAAATGGCTGAAGCTATGCGTCTTCTATAAAGACAAGATGAGTGCTGCACTTGAGAAAGACCAGGGTAAACTTGAACTTCCTCTAATGTCAAGGGGTTTGGTACACATGGTTCAAGCAATGGAAGAGGATGTGGTGATAAGGCTGCATTCATGATGGTATGCACCGACCAACCTGAGGTGATCCCTAGTCGAAGTACATACAAATTAGATTGTGGCCATGAGTTGACGGTGATAACAGCAGCATGTCCACATCGAGCTCAGAAGTCGCCAATGGTAGTAGTAGATGGATACGTTGGTAAACAGAAAGTGTCTGCTCTAAGAGATTCAGGATGTGAAGGCATAGTTATCAAAGAAAGTCTTGTGGAACCACAACAGAAGACGGGTAAATACGTAACATGTATTTTGCTGGATGGTACAGTTCGTAGGTTTCAAACAGCAGTGATAAACATCAATATTCCGTTCTTCCAAGGTGAAGTTACAGCAAAAGTGTGTGCTACTCCAGTATATGATCTAATCCTTGGACAAATGACAGGTATGAGGGATGTGAGTGAACCAGATTCTAATTGGGGAAACAACCAAACTGTATCGCCCTCAAAAACCAAGATGAAACTAGTGAATTGGAACTTGGTAAAAATGAACATCAGGATGGGAAGTCATTGGATGGGAAGATAGATCATGAGGAAGGCGTACAAGGGCAATATGATGTTGTTAGTGCTGTGGAAACTAGAAACCAAGCGAAAGAACGAAGTCGGCCATTCAAACCACTGAAAGTACCTTCAGCAGAAGATACTGTTGTAACACCTGAAGAACTGAAGCGCAAGCAAAATGAGGATCCAACATTGCAGAAAATTCGTACAGCTGTTGAGTCTAAAACTGTCATCCAGTGTCGTGACGGTGGAACAAGTACCTTTGTCAAAGAAAAAGGAATCGTATACAGAGTATTCCAAGCTCCAAATTTTGACTACGGTAATTCCTTCCAACAGGTAGTTGTACCTCTTGAGTATCGCAAACAAGTAATGAAGATTGCACACGAGGCTCTTTTGGGAGGACACCAAGGCGCCAAGAAAATGCATGATAGGATCAGCACCAACTTTTATTGGCCTGGTATGGGAGCTGACATTCGTCGCTACTGTCAGTCCTGTGACATTTCTCAGAGGACAATTCCAAAAGGCAAGGTCAAGAAGGCTCCGCTAGGTGATATGCCAATCATAGATACACCATTTGAGAGAGTGGCCTTAGATATTGTTGGTCCTATAAAGCCTACAACTGAGCGAGGACACTGTTACATTCTTGTTTTGATTGATTACACCACACGTTATCCAGAGGCTGTGCCGTTAAAATCAATTGAGGCAGAAACAATAGCTGAGGAACTTATGGTAATGTTCACGTCTTGGGGTTCCAAAAACAGATTCTCACTGACCAAGGAACACAGTTTACATCCAATGTTATGAAGGAACTCAACTGGTTATTATCTATCAAGTCCATGGTTACCACTCCTTATCATGCGATGTGCAATGGTGCTGTGTAGAGGCTAAATGGAGTTCTTAAAGCTGTGTCTCAATAAGATGTGCAGGAACGACCCAGAGATTGGTTGGATCGTGTACATCTCCCCTTGTTTTATTTGCCTACCGAGACACGCCACACTCAAGTACAGGGTGCGCACATTGAATTGATTTTGGGTTGTAGTATCAGAGGACCTACGACTATTTTAAGTGAACTTGGAAAGGTGAGAGTGAAGAGGGGAAACAAAGAATACTTTATCAGTATGTTATTGACCTCCAGAATCAGTCTTGAGACAAAATGTAAAATTGACCTAAGAAAGGATGAAGAAGTCCAAGACACAAATACAGACTGCAATGCAACAAGAAAACAAGACCACGTGATACAAGAAGGGAGACCAAGTACTGCATTCTACCAACCAACTCAAACAAGCTCTTAATGAAATGGAAAAGGCCATCCGAATGTGAAGAAATCATAGGAAGAATTACCAGATAGACCAGATAGATTTGCTCCAGAAAAGCAAACATTTAACATTAATCTTCTCAGAACTACTAACAGAGGAATGATTGCTCGTAGAAATGGAAGATGGCAGTGACGGCGTATTTGATATTGTGCAATAGCCGTTAGTTCCAGAGGAAATTGAGATCAGGATGAAAGGGGCATGAAAAGTCACCAATAGGAAAAACTATGCGTTGTTCCGCTTTGAATAAAGGAGTCAGACAAGGATGTGTCATTAGTTCGGACCTGTCAGAGAAACAGGTTACAGAAGTTAAACAAATCCTAGGAAATTTTAAAGATGGCCTTACAGATGTGCCTGGAAAAACTAACTTGGGGGAGCATGTCATTGTGTTGACTGATGGCAAACTTGTGCACTGCAAACCATACCCTATACCTCATGCTGTGAGAGGTGAAGTTCGGCAAGAAATTGACACCGTGCTGGAAATGGGTATCATTCGCCATAGTACAAGCCCATACTCTTGTCCTTTGACCTCGGTTGCTAAACCGGACGGATCAACAAGGATAGGTTGTGATACAAGATTGCTGAATGCAAAAACAGTCTTCAATGCAGAGCCGATCTCTGACCCTGAGGAGATATTTTCGCAACTTTCCAAGGACAATTACTTCACAAAAATAGATTTAAGCAAAGGGTACTGGCAAGTACCAATGGCCGAAGACAGTAAGAAGTACACAGGATTTGTCGTCCAAAGTGGACATTTTGAATTCAACTTCATGCTATTTGGACTTGTAAATTCAGCACTGACCTTCAGCAAGATCATGAGAAAACTCCTGCATGGATTGAGAAATGTTCACAATTATATTGACGACATACTCATCCACACAAAGACATGGGAGGAACATGTAACATTCTTGAAAGAAGTAATGAGACACTTAAGGAAAGCTGGGTTTACTGCAAGACCTACAAAATGCTACATCGGGTCAAGTGAAATAGAATTCTAGGACATGTAGTTGGTAAAGGAGTCATGAAGCCTATATCAAAGAAAGTGGATGATATCCAGAATGCAAAGCAACCGCAAACGAAGACTCAGTTACGATCTTTCCTCGGATTAGTAGGATACTATAGGAAGTTCATACCAAATTTTGCTTCAGTTGCATGTCCACCAACCGACAAGATTAGGAAAGGAGAACCTAACAAGATCAAATGGGAAGAAAGCCAGGAGCAAGCTTTCAAAACTATGAAACACCGAGTCACTAGTGCACCAATTCTACATTTGCCGGATCTGAGTTTGACCTTTATCTTAAGAAGTGACGCTTCAGAAGTTGGTTTGGGAGCTGTACTTCTACAGGAAAGGGATGGTGAAAAGTTCCCTATTGCATACGCTAGCAACAAGATGACCGAATGTCAGAAGAGGTATTCTGTTCTCTTTTCATCATGTCCAAACACTGTGGTTCTCAAATATGATCCAGCCAGAGATGGGTACAACGTCTGGCTGCTTCACTGAATTCCGCAAGGTCCTTCTTTGTGCATTGTTGCTCCAGTAGTGGGCAGGCCAAGAGATGTTCCATTGTCTGTGGTGCTGTACCACAAACACAGGTAGTGTCCGGATCTGCTTCCAGGTAGCCCCACTTCTGCAAGGAAACCTTAGATCGGCCAGTTCTGGTTCTCAATCTGTTGAGGCATCGCTATTCAGCCCATGAGGAGTCAGCTCCAGGTGGGAGATGCTCACCAGGTTCAATACCAATAGATGTTAACTTGGGTGATGGGCAAAGTCTTTCTTTCCACAAGGTGACTCTCTTCAGCTCCTTAGAGACTGTTTCAAGAGGTTGGACTTTGCTTAAGAAACTCTCTCTGGATTTAAGGCGGTTGACAGCAGGTATCTGTCCAGACATAGGGTGCTTCACATTAGATACTTGGCAGCTACGCTCTTGCATGCTCGCTACACTACGACGGATGTCTTGTGGAGCAATTCCTGCTTGGATGTATAAGTTTTCCGTTGGTGTTGGACGGAGGCATCCTGTGATAAGCCGGCAGGAGGCATTTAATGCTGAATCAAGCTTCTTAACAGCTGTTTGAAAGTCTCATTTATTATGACAAAATGAGAATAAAACAAAAAATATCAACGGCGACACACTTTTGACAACTAATTTGGAGTATTTATGCCACTAGCTATATTCTGTGTAAATTTGATGAAATTTCATTGCGGGCAATATGATTTTTCATAAAATCTAGTTTTACACGTCTTTCTATGGGAAATATGCATATAGAGTGCGCTATAACATACACATTATGACCTTTGTAGGCCTATATGGCAAGATTCCCGCAATGGTAATAGCTCTTGCATGTCCCTACTTCAATCAGTTGTCAAAATTGTGTCGCCATTGCTTAAAATTGCTCTAAAAATAAGAGACAATTTGCATGGGGTCAAACAGCTTGTCTTGGCATGGGTATGCTTTCCCATCCAATGCAGTAGACTCTGCACATAGGTAGCACAGTGCAAGTGCTGTTGATCTTATGGTATGTGGGCGAGCACCCCATCTTGTTGCCAGTAGTTTGTTCAGGATGTTATGCGTTAACATACTTTACTTTTCGTCTTCGTCTCGAGGTGGGTCTTAGAAAAGAGTTGCGTCCAAAGTAACTCCTAGTTGACATGGTTTATCCCATTACCTTCCAGGGGTGTTCCAGACCAGGTAACTTTAAGCTGACGCTTGGCTTCACGGTTGCGCAAGTGGAAAGCACCACCTTTGTCTTAGATGGATTTGCCCGTAGGTGGTTTTTTCCCATAAGGAGTGAGTCTCCAAAGCTTTGGAGAGTCCTCATTCCACAACTTGGAAGTCGCATCCTGTGCGCTAATTTCAAGTCGTCTGCAAAATAAAACGACAGTTCCTGCACTCCTAGGTTGGTCGTGGTATAGATGTTTGAACAGGAGAGGTGCAAGCACACTCCCTTGTGGTAGACCATTCCTGAGCCTATGCCTTCGGCTCTTCTTTGCTCCTAGCTTACAAGACATCCTGTTGCCAGCAATCCTCAGAAAAGCTCAGTCCAGCGGATGTCCTTGGTAATTTCCAGAATCGTGTGGAGTAGGAAACTGTGATTAACAGTGCTACAAGCTGCTGATAGGTCCGTGAACAACAGCTCGCGTCGTTTACCATACCTAAAAGCTTCTCGAACCATCCTCAATGTGTTGAGTTAGGTTGAGTAACTTGCTTGTTGTTGATTTGCCTGGCCGAAACCTGCTTGTTCTGGGATGAGGTGTCGTCCTATCACAGTGCAATACGATTGAGCAGGAGACGTTCAAAGAGCTTGTAGGTATGGCTGAGGAAGTGATATTGGTCGGAGCTTTGGGATTGTTGGATGGATCTTTCCCAGGTTTTGGAAGTGCCATAACATGTGATCTTTGGGAACCTGTGAGAAATAAGGCAGCAATTGTAGGAAGCTAAAGAAGCCATTCCTTTGCTAATGGCGAGATTTTTAGATGGCTCAGTTGAGATGTTGGTCAAGGCCTACTGCTTTTCCTGGTTTGAAGTTTAGCAAATACCGGATTCCAATTCGTCATTGTTACGAGACACTGGACCATTTGAAAAATAGTGCGCCATCAGGATTGTCAAAACCCATATGTTTGCATGGTTGTAAGGCCTTTTATATACAAAAAAGCCCTCACCCGAAATGATTAAGCAAATCAGCTTCCTTAGGGGTAAACAGAATGATTTTATTAATTAGCGCGCGGCGACGTAAATTCAGCAGACGACGAAAATGTCGTTTAACACGAGAAAACGCTCGCCGTATGCATGTTCCCACGCTATGCACACTGTTTGATGGTCTATAACCTTTGTGGTTTTAGTCAGTGAGTACGAGTTCAAAATATTCATGTAATAACAATTTGGTTGATTGAAGTTATGGACAAACTTAAGGCTGGCCTACTAATTACCTGAATGTCTTTATCCTCATATCAATGTCCCTATTGTTTTGGGTATGTGATTTTTATCGTGTAAAATATATCTCTGTCTGCCAATGGCCTAGAATCATTTGAGAGCAAATTGAAGAAATTTCATATTTTGTGAAAATGTGCCAGTGCCGCTTTAAATGGGGCTTCTTGTCTGCACTTCCATTTAAGCAGTGGTGGGCCAACTTGGCTTGGGTGTGACATTTGCTGCTGTGGAGGTTTGTTGGATCCCCTCGGAGCTTTAGCGTATGGTAGACCATGCTTTCTGCTGTTATGGGTCCATATCGGTGGATCAATTAAAGTAGCCAGGTTTTGATCTTTGCCTGGGAGATCCTTCCGAAACTTCCTCACCTTAGCAGTTGTTTCGCGCAAAGGGATCAGCTTCAGGTTATTCGGATGTCGAAGGGAGTGTTGGCCATAATATGGGCTGTCCCAAAGTCCAAAAATTCTTTTCGGAAGGAATGCATAATTGAAACTGGATCATCACCCTAGCCGGCAAAAAGGTCAAAGGTCCTGAATGCTAGAATAATGAGATGGCACTTGCTTTGCAACCGTACCGATATGAACGAAGTTCATCGGCAGCAGCTACAGCAGCAGCTACATTTGGAGAGGGTGTTGGTCCCATGTTGTCTGGGTGTAAACATCATTCTGGTTCAAGTCCTTTCTGCGGAGATTCAGTAGTTTAATGTTCCATTATACATTTCTGTGTAAATCATGCGATACTAAGGATTAAGAATGTTTTAAAGAATATTGGTGGTAATAATTTAATTTTGGGGTTAAATTTCCCAAAACCAAAATAAAAAATTGTCATAGTATTTTGGAAAAATGGTATGGAATTCCAAATTTCTGTAATAAATTCTTTGAAAAGGTGATTCAGAGATACTATTGGAAGAGACTGAATTATGAAAACCATACAAATATAGATATTTCAGAAATTATTTTGTGGATTTGATCGAGACTTGGAAAAAACTATTTATGGTTAACAAGTTAATTATTGAAATTTTGCTGAGAACTTATGAAGTTTAATTGGCTTGGGCTTGTGCGTGCAAAGACAAAGCAATGTAATTTGGGGAGTAAACGAGACCCGTACTAGATATTTTTGGTCTATTTTAAAATCCTGTAGTCAACTGTTTGGTATGGTTTTGGTCTGGTCTACAATAGGATTTGCCCATTGACAATTCTGTTATACATTCCTGAGTTTGGACATGGAAGAGCCATCTACAGCCGTGTTAATAACATCTGTGATGTATTCATTGAGGAAGTCCCTGAACTGGACTCTACTTCAATTAAGGTTGATGTATGAATTTTCGCAATGGGAGTCAACTGCGGATGCTGCTACATACAATAACTGAAAGATCTTGCAAGTAAGTCATTCTTAAAACAGTGTATACACTCCGCGGTTGGAGGTAAAATTCTATCCATTGACGTCAAGTAAATTAAAGTTTGAGTACTCATCAGCAAGAAGTAAAAATATACTCATCTGCAGTGACGTGATAAATGGGATTGAGAGATTGTAAATCCAAACTTTTGAATATTTTGGATGTGACCAAAAATATAGTTGTGCAATTTTGAATTGAATTATCAGCATAAGAAAGATTTTAGATTAAGTTCATAGTATATTTTTTTTGATCAAGTGATACGTACTAATAAAATGTATTTGAATTAGATATGGATCAAGTTGTATTTTATCCAGAGGAGATCATGGCCAAGTACAGGAGTAGTTGACATAATTTAATATTAATTTAAAATATGTCAAGCCAGCGAATTGATTTTGCCGTGTTTGAATCAATTGAATTTGGTTTGAATTCGTAAAATTTTCTCTGCACTTTGCACGCAAATCAGTATAAATTGCGTACAAGACTGTCAAAGTCCAAAAATAAACACGATTGTAATGAAATAGGGTATTCTTACACTTCGTGCGCAATCTTAATAAAATCAGTAACCTCAGGTCACATAGCACTTGCGAACTTGACCTACTTGTTTAACTTAAAAAATATCTGGAATATCTCAAATTTGCTTGCAAAAATCATGCCATTAGTATTCCAGATTGGGATACTTAACATTACTCACGGCCGTTTTCTTACTGGTAGTAGCTACACTATGTCTACCACGACAGCTAGTACTGTACAGTACAAAATGGATAATTGTGAGACCTTTCTTCCATAAACAGGGACAGAAAAAAAATACACTACCTGTGGACATCATTAAGTGAAACTATTGATTCTCAGGCAGTGTCAGAATAGACCAGTCACCTGGAATTTTATTACTCTGAAAAATCAATGGCTACCACCAAAGATGTCATCACCAACCCAAATATTGACTGCTTGCTGTCCCTTGTCGACTTGACACACCATACAAGTATATTTGCATTCCTGGGACCTTTAAATTATCCTGCAACCTCTTCCTTCCCTAGTTGGTACAAATTTCATATCAAACCCATATCTTATATGAGCTACCAAATTTAAAGTGAACCAGTTTTCTTCAAATATATTCAACTATAGCCCATTGGATAGGGTAGTATAACATTTTAAATACCCAAGAGAATTGTTCAGTACCCTGGGCGATTGTATCTGCCTTATACACTTAAGTGTTAAGAGGGTGACTTCCACTTTTGATATGTAGTCATCATTTAATGTGACAACAAAACACATTCAACCATAACACTCCAATCACATTACACTTTAGAAGCCATACAAATTGCACATAATTATTATAACAGAAATTACAAGATTTATTTATTACATAATAGAGTAAATAACTGCTGCATGTTGAAAATTAAATGTACAATTACTTAAATGCACTAAATATCTCATAAATAATCTCACTATACATACCACTGTACTGGATATTCATACCACTTTACCATAAAAAATCTGATTATTCATACCACTTTGCCTTAGACTCACTTTGGATACAAAATGTGAATATATATTCACCTTGAGATAATAATGCAAATAACTACTCAATTATAAAGAAAATTAAGAGACAATACACATTACTTCTGTTAGCACTTTTCCTTGGAATATTTTGAGGGCTTAGAGGCAGAACTGCCTATGTCCAAAAATGTCATTTTGAGAAAAATGCATTCAAAGTTTTAATCACAGCTAAAAAATCAGAAACTTTAATTCACAACTAAATCCTTTGCAAATGTTCCCAGTCCTATCTTAAATTATATCCAGGCGCTTAGCCAGCCCGGAGGTTCCGAGGGGGCAATTTCCCGTTAGATGTAACAATTGTCCCGATCACAAGCAAAAATTTCCTGGTCACAGGGCAAAGATCTGAAAAGGGGCTGATTCAACATGAATATCCGGGTTTTATTTCCCGATTTCCCCTCCAGATTCTTTTCAGAGGGGGCACTCTGCCCCCCCTTTGCCCCCACCTGGCTACACCACTGGTTATATCTGTTAGTATTAGAATTAATAAACTGATGTGGATTACAAAATGGTGGAAATTGGACAGGAATTGATCAGGAAAATGATACCTTGAGGTTCCTCGTGTAAGCAGGACACCAAAAATTAATTTTGCTTTTTTTTCCAAATAAGACTGAAAGTGGCAAGTTTTGATATTTTTTACAAAGAACCACAAATATGAAGCAAGTAGGTACAATTGTCAGCAAACAATGTGCGTTTATATACTGAATATGTTTCACCAATACGCCCCAACGTAATATTTGGCGGGACACCAATGGCTTCAGCAAAAACTAAACACGAGTCACAATTTTCCAGTTTGTTGTATTTTCACTAAATATTCATCCTAAATTATTAAAACTAGATAAATACCACCATAATAGCATTAAAATGCCCACATTTTTGGTTTTAAGGATTCAAAACTCATGTAAAGTTTCACTTAGTAAGCAATTATTAGGGACACCAAAGCTTACATGAGGAACAGTCTTTCTGAGATATGCTCCTGCAAAGAATCCATCATTTGATTCACAATCTATGCCTACAATGCGGAGAGACTGACACCGACGTATACCATAACCCATTATAGCAAAGACAATTCACACATTCAGTTGGTATCAGGGCCGTACGCAGGATTTATTTTGGGGGGGTGCGGGACTTCGAAAAAGTGGACCTTTTTTACGAAAAAGTGGACTTTTTTCCTAAAAGTGGACCTAACCTCCTAAAATGGTCCTTTTTTCGATTTTTTTAACATTTCATCACCAAAAGTGGACTTTCTTTACAAAATTTCTCTAAATTTTGGACCTTTTTATCACAAAATTCAGCAAAAAGCGGACCTTTTGCCCCTTTTGTGGAATTTGGGGGGGTGCGACCGCACCCCCCGCACCCCCCCTGCGTACGGGCCTGGTTGGTATGATTTCTTCTTGACAAAAACATATCATTTTGAATAAAAAAGTATTTTGTAACATAATTATAACTAAAATATATTCAACAAATTAAAATACCATATTTGTTCAATCACAAAGAGTCTGTTATTGAAAATCACTCCATAACAAGGTCTCAGTTCATGTACATAATGAAACTGCTTAGCGATTTTTGTTTTACATCTCTAGGTAATTATTTTGCAGTATACTCAGCATCCATAAATTGCAAGAAGCACTAAGCTGAAGTTTTCTGTAAATGAATTGGAATTAAAACTTATAAATCAATTCACTGTTTTTACAAAACCTTCTATGGTTTCACTTTGGCTCCAAGTTTCGTTTTAGGTTAAAACTATGAAATCTTGCTGATCCAAAGTAAACTGTGGTCTTACACCAGCTATCTTGACTTTCTTATTTGGGAAATTTACCATTTTTTACACTCAGTATTTTCTTTTGTAATCTCCGGGATATTGATTTTATAATTCTGCCAATTATTCTCCCACCTTCTATTGTTTGACAATAATTTGGTGTTAAATGTTTTTACTCGATCACTGCTGAAGATCATGTTACTCTATGTACATGTAAACAATGCATCTTTGTATTTGGCTCAAAATCGGCCAAACAGGATTTTTAAGTCTCTCAGCAAAATAGGCATAACTTCTTCCTCGAAAGTCCAAATGACACCAAATAAACGTTTTCTGAAAGCCTGTTTATCCCTCTTTATAACCAATATAAACATTTGAGCAAAAATAGTTAACTATTTTAATTATTTTTTATTCTGAATGTAGGTTTTTTTACTCGCGCTGTAAATCTCATTTTATGCGAAATTGAACATAGTTTTGATTTGAAGTATGATATAAATTTAAAGCCAGCTTTATGTACATTTTGTTCTCTTGCACAGCTGTTTTGAAGTCTCATTTATTATGACAAAACCAGACTAAAACACAATATCAACAGCGACACAATTTGGATTATTTATACGTTACCACCGACTTCATCCTGTGTAAATTTTACGAAATTTCATAATTTTTCTGAAAAATCTAATTTAACACATCTCTCTATGGAGATGGCACTATATAACATACTATATAACATACAAATCCTGACCTTTGTAAGGCTATAACCCATACCTCGTCCTCGTTCGTTATTAATACAAAAACATCAGAAATAACCCTTCCAATGGAGTTGATTCTTCAACTCCAACGGTTTTGGAATAAGAAAATGTTCCTTGACAACACATAAAAAATTCGGTATTTTTCGTCAAGATTCACTTTTACGTGTTAAACCAATGGCGATGTCTGAAATTGGGATTTCTTGGCCGCCCTCCCCTGTACTCCTGCAAATTTCTAATATTTTGACTCTTTTGGACTGATCACTGATAGTGCCTTTAAAGGGGATGACCCGATTTAAGTAAAGTTTTCATCTTGATAGAATGGCCTTCACCCCAAAAACCCCTCTGTAGTGTTTTGTACCGATATTTCAACCCGTTTTGATGCAAGAGCTAAAATCGCTATTTTGTAATCCTCATAGAGTACTGTGTAAACTTAAAGTCTGACTCAGAGATTTCGAAATATTATTTTTTTGTGTAATAATGAAAAATAGTCAACTAGAACTAAAGATAGTAACCTAAAATGCACAATTCCGAAATTTGAGATGAATCGGATTTTTCGTTTGATGCAGTAAACATTTATGTGTAGTATTATGTCCCATAGGATACTGTGTATAACAAAAATTCCGGATCCGGAATTTTATAACAAAGTTGTGATTTTCTATATGAAGGAATTCGATTTAAGCTTAGCAATTTCACACAGTGATTAGTATATGGACAAGCATTATGTACATGCAAAAAACACGATTTTTTGGTAAATTGAGGGCGCCCTCCTCAGGAAATCTCTGAGTCGGCCTTTAATTGCAACCAATGGGGCACATTTTTGCTCATCCAAACCGAACATCCTTTAGCCCTAAGATTTCACAGGGCAAATGAGAAATATAGTAGTTTTCTTCAGATACCAAAATTTTGACCACTTCTGGTAATATCTGCGGTTCTGGGGATGAAGCTATTAGCAATCAGAGTATATGGCTCTTTAACCATAAATCCTCTCACTATTCATACAACACTATCCACATTCACAATAAATAAAGGACATCGCTGGATAAGGAGAGAAGGAGGCCCTCTATAATCATCATAGGTATCATACAGGGGGGTAGGACATGCCAACCTAACAGCAAATTCAAAGCGGCATCCAATTTCCGGGTGCTAGTCTGTTTCAAAGACTTAACGGTAGGAGGGCGCTCTTATGCATATCGAATGGTTACACACAGACTTGACTAAAGACTAGGCCTGGTCACGAATATTTAAATCTAAATGACCATTATTGGAAATTACACTATTTTGCAGGGGGGTAATCCACTAACCCCAACGGATTTTGAAGCCAATAATTTTCTCTTAATTTATCATGATATTACTAAGATCTTTTGAACAAAGGTTTTTGAGATGATTTTTTTAATGTCACTGGGACTGAGACTGCCATAGTAAATGCACGTAGCAGTTACCCAAATTACCGTTTGGAAATCCCCAATGCCCAAATCGAGTAGATCGTGTCCTACCCCCCTGGTATCATAGGTATCAATCAATTTTGAGTTGGTGTTTTACAATTATTTTATCATGTACGCAGGTGATTTTTATCCCCAAAATACACTTGTATCAAGAAAAAATGAGAAAATTCTGAAAAACTTCAGGGGCATGCTCTCTGGAAAAAGAAAAGTTTACAGGATACCTCCATTTCAATTAACATTTATGAAGAAACAGGAAGATGTTGCATAGCTGCCCTCTGTTATGGAGCTTGAAAGTGATGCCTAGATATGCCTTTTGTCCTTCATAAGTTACAAAGAGTGAGTGAGTATTAAAGTTTAACGACAACTCAACACAATTGTGTTATATCGTGTCATTAAGATTATTAAAAACATCAAAAAATTTACAAAACATACACCACAATAAATTTCAGTTACAACATTTTAAAAAATTAACAATATTTAAACAAATCAGCCTCCTTCGGGAAATTTATCACCTGAAGAGGCCTAATATCTTGAAATGATGTTTTCAAATCTGGGACGCTATAATACTTTCTACGAATAAGCGCATAGTCAACGCACTAGAGTAATACATGTTTCACAGAAAGAGCACAATCACAAGGAATACACCGAGGGACTGGCTCACCTCTAAGCAAATAACTATGGGTCATATAAGTATGACCAATTTTACATCGCGCTAATACAATCTCGTCCCTTCGTCCAATCAAACCTGAACTGCCAGCAGCTCCAACAGTTGGTTGAAAAGCATGCATTTTATTATTAGGGAATGAATCCCACAGCATTTGCCACCTATTTCTGATGTAGCCATTAACTGAAGCCTTAAAATCTGTAAAGGGGATCTTAATATTTGTTATATTCATAAGTTACAAAGAGGCTACATGAGGCAGCCCTTTATAACAATACCCAAATACCTATCAGCTTATGCTACTGGGATTTGGATAAGGCGTATGAAAGTCGATGTTATGTTTCCCGTAACCCGCCCGCATTTGAGATACTGAAAATCCCTAAAATGTTCATTATTTTGCATTTCAAAGAAAATATCAAGGTTTCTTCTTTTGATCACATCTTGTGATGCGATTTCAGTAGATTTTGAACCAAAGAACAGTTACAAAATCATTTCTAAATGTAGGGTGGTTTTGACCCAATATTGTATGTATTAGCTAGAGCACGCTGAAGGTTGGTGAAATGGCTGTTACTGCAAAATTACGAATAATGAAAAATGAAATAGTTAAATTGCCTCATTATGATTTGCAAAAATGTTATGGGAAACATAACATTGACTTTCATTGGCCTTATATAACCATCTTCACACCAAGCAGACTCTGGAATACAACATAATGGCCTGTATAAAGCAGGGCCCATGGCCATGCTATTTATATCATGAGCAAGTTAGCACTATGAGCCAGGGGCAGATCCAGACCTCACTGGAGGGGGGGTGCCAAGATAAATTTTTAATTTTGCTGGGATGTAATGGCTGCGTAGCAGCCACGGCACCGCGTAGCGGTGCGGGGGTGGGTGCGGGAGTGGGGTATCCCCCTTCCGCGCGAAGCGCGGAAGCTCTTCATTTTTATCATGGCAATCAAACTTTTCCCACTGTAGTTGAGGGGAAATATTCATATCACTTATTTCTAAGTGTGCTGGAAAGAGTTCATTGTTTCAGGACAATTGATCAGGACAATTGATCAGAACTTCGAGTATATAAGTTTATATCACAGATTAAAGTGGAGTGTAGTAAACAGTTCAACGCCGAGGCAGGTGGGTGAAGTTTGATATGAACGACGAGAAGGTCAAGAAGTAAAGTGTATGATAAAGAATATGTAGCAAGGTACCAAGGTCCTAAAAAAGTGACGAGAAGCTCGATGGCTGTCGTAAGGGACGCACCATTAGACTTAAAGGGGGGTTGGAAGTTTGGTGAGGGCAATTTTTTTTTCGTTGCGTTTGGAGGCGTTTTTTTTTTCTTCAAGATCATAGGCTGGATTTTTTTTTTTGCCCTTTACTGAGGACGTATTTTTTTTGTGGCGGGTTGACTCATTTGGTCATGTTAGGCCCCTGCATATTGGGGGGCCGGGGTTTTGAGGTAATAGTCATGGCATCTTGAAGTGGGGCATAGAGCGCGCAGGGTGTGCTGCAGGGAGGGGGGTTGTTGCGCAGAACCTTGCAAATCTTTACTTCCCAAAACACATTTTCCCCTGGCAAATTTGATATAAAAACAATTTGGAATTTCTGAAAGGGGTTCACTGTATAATGCTTATAGGTATGATTCATTTTTAATTAGTAAAATATAGTGATGGATTAAAGTTTGGTTTGAATTAAGGCATAGTGTTCATGGAGAGTTCGTATTTCAAGCTGTCCGGGGGTGGGTGCGGGAGGGGGTATCGCGCGAAGCGCAGAAACCCTTTGCAATATTCGCTTTCCAAAAAACACATGTTCCCATGCATTTGCAGAAACAATTTGAATTATAAGTGTTCCCTAAAATATAGATATTGATTATCAGTAAAAAGTAAAATATAGTGATGGTTAAGTTTTGTTTGAATTTTAATAAAGTGTTAATGAAGAGGAGAGTTAGTAATCAAGCTGTCTGGGGGGGTGGGTACGGGGGTGGGAACCCTTGCAATGTTCACTTTCCCAAAAACTTTCCACCTGACAAAATAGATGGAAAAAACAATTTGAAATATTGATGATAAGTAGATCAACATTTTAAAAAGTTAAAAATATAGTGATGGGGTTAAGTTTGATTTGAATTAAGCATAAAGGGTTCAGCAAGAGTTCGGATATCAGCTGTCAGGGGGGTGGTGCGGGTGGGGGGGTCCCCCTCCCGCGCCAAAGCGCCAGACCCTTGAATATTACTTTCCAAAACACATTTTCCCCATGCATTGATAGAAAAAACAACTTGAAATTTATAAGTGGTTCACTTAACATTATAGGTATGATTAGCATTTAAAAAGTAAATTATAGAGTTGAGTGGTTTAAGTTTTGTGTTGAATTAAGCATAAAGTGTTGCATTGCAGAGTTCGTATATCAAGAGCCGGGGGGGGGGTGAGGGGATACCCCCTCCCGTGGCAAAGCGCGGAACCCTGCCAATATTCGCTTTCCAAAACACATTTTCCCAATGCAAATTCGATAGAAACAACTTGATAAGTGGTTCATTTTACATGTGTATATGCTTTTTAATGCTTATATAGGTATGATCAGCATTTAAAAAAAGTAAAATATATAGTTGATGGATTAAGTTTTGTTTGAATTAAGCATTAAGTGTTCTTCGAGAGTTCGTATATCAAACTTTCCAAAACACATTTTCCCATGCAAATTTGATAGAAACAAAATGAATAATACTTATAGCTATGATCAGCAGTTTTAAAAAGTAAAACATAGTTATCACACGTTAGTCTGTATATTGGAATTGGTCTACTTTTGAGAGTCCAAAAATGTGTCGGCAGAAGACAGTAAGTGTGCACGTATTGGGGGTAGGTACTGCCTTTTGCATTGTGAGTGGAAATTGAACCTCTGTTAACGGTTTTGGATATAAGGAGCGGTGTTTGGAGCTATAAATTTGATATGTTATGTGTTGAAGTCTTCTCCAGGGCCGAAAGGCTTGTGTTGTGTTTTGGTGGAGGAAAAAGGTGGATTTTTGGATGAATTCTGAGGCAAGTTATTTCAAGAAATGAAGTACATCTACAGACTTGCCAAAGTGGAATATTCTATGTTTCTAAATGGGGAGTATCATATTGAGGAAATGTATAATGAGTATGCTCGGAGAGAGGTGGTGAAAAAAATGTAAAAAAAAATATTGGAAATCTGAAGGCATATGGCGATGATTTTTAACAGAACATTTTAGATGTGTTACTAAAGAATGCTATAAGTTGTTGTTTGTATCGGACCCGAATGTTACCTTTTTTTGCGAGATGGTTTTGACTTGCATTGTGGACTGAAGAATGTGTAAGAATCAGGTATCAAATCCAATATCCCTTAATACATTGTGTCAAATTATCTGAAATAATGCTGGTAAATAGTGTATTAACATCGCGATCTATATATGCAGTCTAATACGTCATCTATTGCATTATGGGATATGGTGAAAATGATTAAATGATCTAATCTCATATTGCTTGTCACCTAATCTGTGGCCTCTTTAATGGTATGTGGAACAATTGTGTAATCAAATCCAATATCCCATAATATACTTCTCGTGTTAGATTATCTATTGTTTTCAGCGTGCATTATTTTTCACGAATGCACTTGGCTCTGTCAGATAATGCACGGGTCATCAGATAATACACGGGTCATCATATAATGACCGCGGGTCACCACAAGTCACAACTTCTAGTAGCAACTAGAAATACCGTCAATCACTTGATATCGACTTACTGCTCAATATCAATGTCTGCATCGTATATATACCCTCTACGAACTTAGTATCTACAATCTATGGTGTCAGTCCTGACTTAGATTGTGTTGAAAAAATATTGGTTTCTCGTATAAAGTATTAGTTGAATTCACATGCGTAGACCATTCCAAATAATGTGATTTTGTACTCTTTCTTTCCGAAACGCGCACATCTTAATTAACGAAAACAAGCTTTATGGTACTCTCAAAGACCGATACGTTTGACATTAAATATTGATCTTAAATATAAAATTCCTTATGTTATAATTTGTGAAGTTCGAAAGCCGTTCAGAAAGTTTAGCTGCTAACGTGCAGTGACGTCAGCGCGAGATTTGATGGGCGCACCAGTAAACCGCACGCGCTGGCTTAAAGCGACGGCGTTTTTACACTCGCGCACAAAGATGGCATACCTTGACGCGTGCGTAAAAGCTGCGTCAATGTTATGACATCACTGCACGGAGGTAGAGAAATGGACTATATCATGTTGCTATATAATAGTAGGCCCATAAGAATTAAGTATACTTCAAGAAACCCAAAATTCACAAATAAAATCGTTTTCAATGTATAACCAGTCATGTTTTGTACATGCATGTCTGCGTTGGTCTTTAACATCTATTACAGTGGGCGTTGGAATTGGTAGAAGTAAATTCATATGCATTTATATGCAAATCGTCACTGATGGGTTTGTTTTGAAAAAAGGGCAGTGCGAAAAGTGTATCTTTCTTTCCATTTCATTGACGCGTTTCATCACTAATGGGTTTGTTTTGAAACTGCCAGGGAGGTGCGAGAAAGATTAGCCACTCTAAGCGTCTTAGAGAGTCTGATCTTTCTCGCACTTCCAGATCATTTTCAAAACAAACCAATCAACAATGAATTGCGTCAAGGTCTTTTTGGCACTATTTATAGAGTATAACTTTGGACATGTTGGAGTGTAGAAGTGTTAATTTATTTTAAAAACTACCTCAAAATTTTGATAAATTACGTTAATTATTAATGTTAATGTAATTATTTGATACTATTGTTTTCTCAAAGTATATGACGGATAAGGACCACGCCTCAGTGCATTCGACAGGATAATTGCACTTGACCGTATGGGTCAGTGCAGGCAGCCCTCGAGCCTACGGCTCTCGGGCTGTCTGCACTGACCCATACGGTCGCGTGCGATTATCCTGTCGAATGCACTAGGCTAGGTCCTTATCCTTATCATACATTGTGCCAAATTATCCTGAATACGTTGGTATAGCAGGATCTAAGTCCATATTGTGTTGTGGTATATGTGTATTGTGTTGTAGGATATGTGTGAGATACATGCATCATAATCCTTTAATTGTCCTTGGCCACTTAAAGCGCTCCAGGAGCTCCTCTGTTATAGGCCTACTGTTTATTGTCCTAATTGACAATGTTTCCTTTTTGCTAACTAATAGATAAAAAATAATTAAGTTTGCTTTTGGTGTGGACAGATTTAGTTATAATCCAAAAATGTTGTAAATGAGAAAAAATCAACCCAATTTGATATCTTAAATATGGCATGCATGCTGTCAATATAGTTTATTTTTGAGGTATTTGGAAGACCATGTTCATGCAGATTGGAAATGAAGGCCGGCTGTTAGGAATTATAAAAAAGAAAGAATATATCAGAGAATGTGAATGGGAGTGAGGGGGTAAGGGTGGGGCACTCAACTTTTTCAGGGTAGGGAATATGTGTGGCCCGACTTTTGTTAGCAGACGTAAGTCTGTATATTAAAATTGGTCTACTTTTGAGGGTCCAAAATGTGTCGTCAGAAGACAGTAAGTGTGCACGTATTGGGGGTAGGTACTGCCGTTTGCATTGTGAGTGGAAATTGAACTTCTGCTAACGGTTTTGGATAGAGGGAGCGGGTTTGGAGCTATAAATTGGATATGTTATGTGTTGAAGCAGCAAAGGTGGGAATCTATTCCCACCTTCCCTGTTTGAAGTCTTCTCAAGGGCCGAAAGACTTGTTTTGTTTTTTTGTGAAGGAAAAAGGTGGAATTTTGGACGAATTGTGAGGCAAGTTGTTTCAAGAAATTAAGTGTTTTGTTTTCGTCGTCCGAACTCGCCATGTGGAACAGTCCATGTTCGTAAAGGGGGTTAACTTAGTAACGTGGTGAGGTGTACGCTATTTGCGGAAACAAAGCGGCCTGTATGGATTTTTCACGGATGGGGAATATCCATTAGAGATTTGTAAGTTTTATGCTTTTATAGGCTATAGAAAAAACAGTTCATGATGTAATGTATGAGTAATTTGGTTGCTTTCATTCTTGGTAAATTAACCTTCTTGGATATAGTGGTCGTGTCAATTGTGACTTCGATCTGTCTTCCATCCAGTTGTGACCAAATGAGCAGATCACACAAGTTCCTTGTGGCGCAGCGGTCCAAGTAATCTGCGCACATGTATTTTCCCCCCGGTGATACGGGTGCGAAATCGGTTAAAAGAAGTTGATTTCATAATTGTTTATTGTGTATTAGTTTGTTCTTGTTGAGTGTTTGTTATCAGGAATATGTGCCGTTTATCAGGAAATATGTGCCGTTATTTTGCTTCTCCTGCTTGTCTTCCCCCCTTTTTTATTTTTTTTTTTTTTAAACCACACAGCTTAAAGTGAATCTACGAGTTGGGAATAAGTAGCCAAAATAAAAAAATAATAATAAAAACAAAATTCCAATGGAAACAAAAGAAAATAAAATTTAAAATAAAATAAAAAGTTCAAAAAGTGCAACTTTGGGTTTGGGAGGTTTTTTGGAAAAAAGAAAAGTTTAAAGGAAAATAGAAAAGAAAAGACAATACAAATAAGAATTTAAAGAAAAAATTAATTTAAAAGACATAGGTAAGCAAATAACAAAAATTAATAGCAAAAATAAATGTATATAAAATAATAAAAAAAAATGCAACTACGAAAAATTAAATCAATAAACAATGATACAAAATAGGAATGAACTACTAACAATAAAAATCTTAAAATAATAAAAAATAAAGATAAATTGATAACTACTACTCCTTTATTCCATATCAGCGACAGTTATAATGAGTGAACAATAAAAAGGAAGTGAGAAACAATAATACAATTATATGGCGGAAGTGACCAAAAGCCCAAAGTTGGCCAGACGAGGGCACCACCGTTCATAAAAGATTAGTATAAATAATAAAATAAACTCCAAAAATGTTGCAACTAAATGTTTAGTAGCTGTATGACCCAGGTAATGAATCAAAGCAAAACAATCCAACAAAATTAAAGTTAGATCTAGGCATACAACACCATCAGAAAGTGATGATGCTTAAGCTGCTTTTAAACGCATACATGTTTTAGAACACTTAGGGAGGGGTCATTATTTTACGCCGGGGGACTGGAGGTTGAGGGGAAAACCCGAAAAATTTTAAGCGAGAGGGGGGACGTGAAATTTTTCATCAGCGAGAGAGAGGGAACATGAACTTAAATGGAACTCAGCCTGATCAAAGGGGGTGTAACAATTTTTGAACAGAGCAAGGGAACGAGAAAATTTTTGCCGAAAAACAGTTAAAGCCTCCATTCCACCCCCTGCATAAATCAATGAGCCGCTCCTCTTAATATTCGGTGATAATTCTTCCAGTAAAGTGTGGGCCCATTCTTCTGTCCATTTGATGAAAACACTGTTTTACAATGTCTATCGTGAAACGCATCTGTGCTTCCTTGTGTTACGACTGGTTTTATAAGTAAAGTACTTAAACGAAAGACCTTGGCGTGGTGTGAAACAAAATTGTACATTCACACCCCAAGCTCGCGTTTGTACTCCCTCACACTCACTTAAACAACCACATCATAACATACCCTCCCCCCCCCTTCTAACTTTCGTTGGAGCATCTGAACTACACCAAACAACCGTTGATAAAACTCTGCCCAAGCAAGGTGTTTGTTCAGGAAAGATGTGGTGTGGTATTATTAAAATACTGAATTAAATAAGAACAGTATAGTAAATAAACAGTGAAACTGAGCATAAAATACGAACAACGTTAGTACGAATAAGAAATATCAAAAAAAAAACATATCGAATACGACAAAAATGAATGAAACAATAAAAAGATTAAAATGTAGCAATTATGACAAATATAAAAACTAAAATAAAATTTAATTAAAGAATAAAACTCGAATATTAAAAATGAAAAAAAATGACAAATACATTAAAAAACAAGAAAAATACGAAGAAACATGTTTTTAAACAATATAAAAATAAGAAAAATAGACCACAAATGTGACAAATAGTGACCCAAAATAAAATAAGATTACAAATATAATACAATATAGAAAAAAAAGTGGAGAAATGATCAAAAAAAAAAAATATACAACCACAATTTAAAACAAAATGATTAAAAATATGCTTTTTTTTTTTAATTTTCCCAATTTGGTGAAATGAGAACATGAATTGGGTGTTGGTGGAGGGGGTGATTTGGCCCAAACACTCTTGTTAATGTGGAACCGCTGGCGTTGTTGGAAAGAGAACCCAGGGTAGTTCGGGAAGGAAAGGAACTCTGGGTAGTTGAGAAGGAAAGTGGTAGAGGTGTCATGGTATGCCAAAGTGAGTGGTATTGCCATTTATATTCCGTCAGGCGCTTCTGCCCAACATTTCAATAGCGGCATGCATGACATCAATTGTAATACCAAGAAAGGACCATGGGTAGTTGGGGATGGGTAGTTGGAAATTGCCCCATATAGAAAAAGTAACCGTTGGGGTATTTGAGATAGGGTGTGGAGTTTACTGTAGAAAGGCCCTGGTGAATTGGAAGGAGGAAACCTGGGTTGTTGGGAAAGGGCACCTTTGTGAGAAGAGGGATCTGGGTTAGTTGGGAAGGAGCTCTGTGACAGCTGGGAAGGGCTCTCAGACAGTTGTGAAGGGTCTTGGTAGTTATTCGAAATGAAGAAAAGAACCTTGGGACTTGGGGAGATAGTAAAAATATGGGGGGGGGGGCTGTATCTGTGCCAAAGGGGCCTGTGGCGGTAGTCAGACAGGAACCCTAAGAGTGGTGGACAAAGTTTACTAAGCTACAGGTAACGTTGATAGTTGTCCGCACGGAACCAAAAACCCTAACAACCAACCAGCCACAAAACCGCGAAAGCCGAGGAACCGCGAAATGCTAGTTGATGGGTTAAGTTTGATGTTTGAAAGTGCCCATGCAGAGTTCGTATATATCCAGCTGTCTGGGTGCGGGGAGGTGTTCCCCCTTCCGGCGGCACCTTGCGCTTGGTTGCTTCCAAAACACATTTTCCCATTGCAAATTTGATAGGAATAGAAGCAATTTATATAATGCTAAAAAGTAAAATATAGTTGATGGGCTAACATTTGTTATGCAAAGTGTTATGGATAGTGACGTATATATCAAGCGGACGGGGTCTGATGTGCGGCAAAGTGCGGAACCCTTGGAATGTTCACTTTCCAAAAACACATTTTTCTGGCAAATTGATGGTAAACAATATTATGTTATAAGGCATGGACAATTTTTGCAAAGCAAAATCAAATGGTTTCCTGATGTAGTGGCCGCAATGTAGCCATGTGCCGCATAAGCGATGCGCGGGTGTGGGTGCGGGCGGGGCGAGTATTTAGGCATATTAATTTATACTTTATTATTGTTCCGACCTTCAGTTAGTGGATTCCTGAAGGATTTAGCTCTGGACATATATGCATACAAACCACCATGAGCTACTAGAGTATAATAGTTGATAGACCCCAATTTAAAATTGCAACGTTAATTATACAAATAGCAATATGAGGCCTTACTTTAGTACTTTGAGTAATGGTCTGAAAACTGGTGTAAGGCTAATTGTGAATGAAGCACGTCGACGTTGGTGCACGGGCCGTTTCATGCATGCGTAAAGGTAGTACAAGATTGGTCGCAACGTTCAATGTAATGACAAATGTGTCGTAATTTCTCAAACCAGAAGCCCAACACTTTAATCAGGTCTGTAATTACCTTTTAAACCCTTTTATAAGGTGCGGGTAATTTTTTTTTTAATGGAAAGCGGCGAAAGTTTTTTTTGCTCATATGGTGGGTGAAGTTTTTTTTATAGAAAACTTCCACCCCCCCTTGAAGTCAAATGGTGCGTCTCTAAATACAATAGCAAATTTGTTGCCAGTCGACAGAACCTGAAAGACAGCTCGTAACCTTAAAGTCTCCGGGAAATTCGATCTCTGACTTATTCGCAGCTGGTGTGTTCTGATTCATGGCGCCTCTCACACCAAGCAGACAGTGTAGGACGTTGATCCTTTATGTATATATCTCAGTTCACAGCTCCGATCGACTCGTGCAAAATTTTTGGGGGATGGGGAACTTAGGGAAGGCAAATTTGCAATCTTATGTCAACCGACGCAATTTTAAAAACGAAGGGATTGAGGTCATCAGATGTCAAGATGGAGCGGAATAAAATAAATGAAGCAGCATCACTTTCCGTCCAAAAATATTCCGGCGGCCCGGGGGGGGTGCCCGGCACCCCCCCTGGATCCGCGCCTGCTATGAGCTAATAAAATCACAATTCCCATGGCACAGTTCAATAGCTTTCATTCACCATTGTAATGAGCAAAATACACCAGCTATATTTTAGTATTATTTATGATGCTCTGCAGGACATGCATGGTCAGCTGTTGTTAACATGTGCACATGCAAGGCTACTGAACTGAGGCCATGGTAGATCAGCATGCCTTACCACATAGTGATGTGGTATGGTATATGTAATAGGTTGTTGTAGTTTTTGGCAATTCCATTAGTGTTCAGGCCCCCAGAAAACAAAAATGCAAAAATGAGGTCTCCCCCCCCCCCCAAGAACCAGAATGCCACTCATATATATGTTGCTAAATAATATAGCGCACATCCTTGCAAAGCGGCATTGTGGTTCTGGGGGGGATCATATTTGAAAATTTAAATTACACATTGAAGCCTGCATTATAATTTTCCATAAAACTGACTTTTAGAGAATTATGTAGAGTGAGATGTTTTGAAAACTGGCTAAAGTTACTTTGAATACATCCCTTTAAACTGCACAACGTTTCAAGTTCATCTGTTCTCATGAAAACTATAGAGGGCGTCCTTCATTCCTTATACGGCTATGTCCTTCAATATTCACTCATATGTAGTCTCACTATTCAAACACTTAGTGAAACATACATGTACTTTAAAAATAAGTCGGACATATTACATTTCTACGCCAATTTCTAGAGTACGGAGACGAACTTGCTACAGGGAGAAGAAACTCCAAGTTAATGCATATAGGCATAATAGCATGTTGTTTTTGCTTGCAAATAATTTTTTCTGAAAAAGAAAGCTTCTGTCATGCGTTTTTTTTTCTTTTTAATAATATAAATGCAGAAGTGTAAAAATCATGGCAGAATAGTTTGGCTTATCATATTCTCCATGCTAACTGAAAATTGTACAGTCGTTCAAGTGGTGCATGGATAGCAGTTTCCACACTTCTGATCGTAGCGGAATAACCTCTATTACCCAAATAAATTAAATGGCAAGTAGGTCCCTGTCCAATTATCTTTCAACACAAAATACTGGAACTCGTCACCCTCTCTACGGTGTCATAAGAACGAAACACTTTGGTCAAGATAGCAAGCAGCCAGGATGTTTTGTACTCTTCATGATTAAACTTCATTTGAAGGTTCCATTGAAACCAATACATTAATACTATTAATATTGACAGGCTCCAAATTCTGTTTTAATACCATATCTAACTGTCAGTGATTGAAACTGTTAAAATTTGGTACGCTTAACAGACATAAAATTAAGAATAGGGTTTAATTGATTTTCCATTACCAAGATCCAATTTGGTGGAAGAAAATGTTCATCTAAACTTTAAAACCTTCGGTTTTACTACAAGTCTTGGATGAAAAAGGCATCACACAATTCATGATCTTGATCAGGTGATTTAATAGTATTACACTTTTGAAGATTTTAGTTAGAATATGATAGCCCTATTAGTGATCGAAGAAAATTCTCTTATAATGGTTTGAATTGGACTGGTTTCGGAACCCTAGAATATCCAAGAAAATATTTTTGAGAAACTTGTTTTATCTTCTGGAAATTGACAAGTCCCTAGGTAGGCTATTCTAATTTTAAGAGAATTTTCATCTGATTCCATTGAAGCTACATGGAATGAATGTTTTCAATGATGAAGAGATTGATTGGTGTTATATTCACCAAAGTAACTTTAAATTGGCTTAAGAATCCCAATTAAGGATCATTCTATTTTAAAATCTTCCACAGGGCAATTTGCACTAATTATTTCCTTCACAAAATTGGCAGAAGGAATCCCCTAATTGTTTCTTTTTGTGATGAACTTCCTGAACCATTCTGCACTTTTTATGTGAATTCAGAAAATGTCCTCCATTATGGAATAAATCTTTGTACCTTTATCATAACAAACTGGTGTAAATGTTTTTGAATTTTCTAAATTCGTTGCATGTTTGGTTATTAGGGATAAAAGCCAAATGACCTTTGCATTAATTTCTTATTACTCTGTTTAAAATATTACGTACATAGGTGTAATTTCACATGTCCCTCTCAGTTCCAAGCTTTTATTTGGTTAAGTGAAATACAAGATTGAATATAATATTTTGCTGAAAAGAATAATAAGTTCAGCCACTTTAAGAATGGACATTAATCTTTAAGGCTAATTAATGTCTCCTTTGTTAATTTCCTTCTCAGCGAGTGGCCATGGTTTGAGCAATTTTGTTGTTGTTGTTCCTGTTGATGTGTGTCGTCTTGTCCCCCCTGTTTTTTTTTTGTGGGATTTGTTTGTGACTTGTGTGTGTTGGTGTTTTTCTTTCTTCCCGTCACAGTATTTTATATCTTAAGTCACTGTTGGTGGGGGTCTGGGGGGGCATTCTGTATGTTTTCTCTTTACCACCAAACCCAAGTCCAGGGAAATAACAATACAGAAAAAAAAATTATTAATATTAATAACCCAAGAGTGATTAACCATGTCTACAATACACTCTCCTGTATTTCAGTACGTATTTGTTTGTCTTAAATTCAAGTCAATATTTTATTATACTGGCATTAACAAAACTGGTATTTAATAACAGCCATAAAGATAAGAAAATCATTCAAAGTCATGACGCGAGTATCATCCAGAAAGTGGCTACAGGCCTATCACCCCTTACCATTTGGGTTTTGTGGAGAGATAGGTCCGTAGACAGTGTGCCTATTTCCCCCTCTGTAGTTGTATACTGAAATTGTTTTACGCCCTAACTCAGGAAACAAAGAGTATCCCAAATAACTTTGACATGCTTTGCTTATCTACTAACCATAATTTCTGAATGAAATTCTTGTTACAAATGGTAAAATTTCTCACGTAGAAAAAGATCTGTTATTTACAATTCACTACATGTTCTGACTCGAACATATATTTTGTTTACAAAATGTGGACACAAGTTTTTTCTAACCATGCTGTACAAAAGACTTTCTTTTTTAAATATATTTGACTCTAAAGAGTACTCTGTATTGCAAAAAGTATCATTCAATATAATTTTTCCATTGCAAATTTAAAATGTAATATAACTCTTCGTTAAAAGGGTTTTTATATTGCATTTTGAATCAGATTATCAAAAGGATCTAAAAAATATTAGTGAATTGACATCAATGGCTCCCAGGAACCCCCCTAAAAAATTGGTCTGTTAGGCATGTCTTTCCTTTGAGTACAAAATAAACCCAAAACTATGGGGGGTGGTGGGGGGGGTTGACACACTTTTCCAACGATTTTGCCCCAGGACTGGGCATCCTGCCCCCAGTGCACAAAATAGTTGATACTTGGCTACTTATGGGAACTCACAGCCAATGAAGCCAATTCACCCACTCTCTTTTCAGCTTCACTGAGAGCTATGTACTCTCCTTAATTTGATAAAATTGCAGGAGTAGGTTCATAATTTTACCTTACTGAGGTTACTAAACATTTGGAAAAGTGTGAGTTATAAGAAATAGTGCTGATATATACATTGAAAGATAGTATGATAGTAAGGGATTTATAGTATACTATATTATATTGAGAATTAATATACATTATTGCAATACTTCTACAGCACTTTTTGTTAAAAATTATTTCTGATGCACTGCAAGTGCTTTTGTGAATATAATACAGTGTTTTAGGTGAAATGCCAATCTGAAGGATTTATTACACTATTTAAAAAAGTACTGCAAAGAAACTTGCGTCATCCCCCTGGCAAAATGGAAGTCTGAAATAAGACCTCGATGACCTTTGACATCACCCAACACATGATGGAACCCCTATTGAAGAATACATGCACATTTAGGTGGTGCAGACATAGCAGGAAAAAAAATAATAACTTTAAGAATGAAAGGCAGAATGAAAATAAATATTAGGTCGCTCACCCATGTAGAAGCAAATTGAAAACCCCCGTCTAAGGTCCAAAGCTAAATTGTGAAAAAAAAGTATGGTCCTGATGTACAGGGCAGTTCAATTAGTCACTAAAAATGACACCAGCAGAAAACTAGAAGGGTGGATTTTTATTTCATGACGTGGTAGCCTACATGGTAGCTACACTGTCTACGGTGCAAACTGGGCCTCGTTGCAATGCACTAGCTGCAAGACTTCCCGAAGTAGTATCACAGTGTTAAGGTTCCATTTACAGAAATACAAAAACTGACAGAAATAAGAAATAAACTTTCACTCAGTTCAGTATGCTAAAAACATGCCTTTTTTTGCCAGCCTTCTCACCAACAACTCCCCTGGCAAATGCTTTTGGGATTTTGGAGTCTGGTCTGGCCAGATGTATGTTCCTGATACAATCAATCTATGTACAAGGATGTTGTGCAATACCCCTATGAACATTGCCAACACTTTGAGTTGTTTCTTTTCAAGAAATGCTTCAACAAGGATGAGGTTTTGCTTGATTGCACCGGTGTACAACGACGCAAAGATGCCTTAACCAAGCAGGTGGTTAAGAGCGGTCATATCACACAAAATGGTTCCATTAAAATGTGGATAAGTGTCATAACAGCCTACCAGAATAAACCAACTGCAGTGAGCCCATTGTATTGAAGTTGCGCAAGTATGGGATGCATATCTCTAAAATGGGCACCCAGGATACAACTTCTGTTTAACAGGCATCTCTGGAATGCTATTGGGCTCGGTAGACCAAGATGTACACGGTGCTTTCATTCATCTAATATACAATTACTGTTGTAGCCAATCCATTGTGAGCTCTTCAATCTTTCTCGATTCCCATCTCTAAAATATGCTTGAGCTCCATTCTACTTCCAATTATCCACATTCTCTACCAACCTATCAATGGAAACTTTGTGAAGTTAGTATAGCATATGCTCCAGCAGATGATAGAAAACAAGGCGAACTCCGTATACGCGATGCGTAAAATAGTCCCCGCCGAATGTCGCGGTCACTAACATGAGATAAATGCAACTACAACACCCACCGGTCCCATACACGCAAAACCCCACCCTCCCCAACACCCGCAAAACCCCACCCCCTGCCCAACAGCACACAACTCCCCAACACCACGCAAACACCCCACCCCCAATCCCCCGAAACACTACTCCCCTCCCAACACGCCAATCCCTCCCTCAACACCCCATCCCCAACCACCCGCAACACCATAACCCGCAACACCATACCCCCCTCCCCAACACCCGCACACCCCCTCCCAAACAACATGCAATGCCCGTCCCAACAACATGCAGCCCCACCCTCTCCCCCAACACCCCACCCCCTCCCCAACACCTCAACACCCAACCCCCTTCCAACATCCCACCCCCTCCCCAAAAAAAGCAAAAAACCAACAAAACACCCCCACCCCAAACACCCCGCAACACCCCACCCCCTACCCTATGGAATAGTAGTCTCATGTATCGAAGGAGGCATTTTGCATATAGGACGTACCGTTCAGAGATTTTACATGCAATTATGCATAGTAATTAGCTCATTTGATATACCTATGCCACACACATACTTCATATTGCCAAAAACGATGCTACACCATGCTATTATTCATGCAGCGTAGGAATTTTGAGTATTCGAGGTACCATTTGAAAAATATAGAATTACGTGATTTACTTGCATATTAATTAGGGCATTTGATACTCAATTTGCCAGAAATACACCCAAAATTAATCAGGTTGAGAACTTCTTTCCGCCCGCTTCGTTCCACCAAAGTTACTATCATTATCACCTTACAGAACTCCAGAAAATTGTACAAAGGCTTGCAGGAAACTCTTTCAAAATATGCAAATTAGTACTTAAGTAGCATATTTACGCCCAAAATCTAATAAGGTCAAGAACTCATCAACCCGCTTCTTTCTACCAAGTTGCATCATTGTCGCCCTTACGGAACTCCAGATAAATCGTGTACAACATGGGTTAACATTTTTATCACAGACGGACGAACGGATGGACGGACGAACGGACGGACGCTGCTCATTTCATAGAACTCGTTCGGCGGGGACAATAACATCCTCACTGAGCATCAGTTCGGCTTTCTTCCGAACTCCTCTACATCTGATGCTCTCACCATGGCTCTTAAAATGACTGGTACAAAGCTGTTGAAAATCATAAAAGCATTGCTGTTGCCCTATTTGCCCTGACAAAAGCTTTTGATAAAGTGCCTCATGGTCCACTCTTGCTGAAGCTTAGGTCTGAGTCTGTGGACACTTGAGATATAAAAGAGTGCTTCAAACAGCAATGCACCCAAATGGCAATAAGAGCCAAATGTGCTTCAAACAGTCCCAAATATGTGAACACCCCATATGGGCACTGGGTCAGCAGTTCTTCTGACCAAGTCTAGTCATTATAGCAATTCATTTGTGGCACAAGAAGGAATTTAAAGATTTTCAAAAAATGCCCCTTTAATTGGCCGACATGACCTTTGACCACCCCATATGGGCCTTGGGTCAGCAGTTCTGATGACCGATTTTCACTGCAATCAGGCCAACTTTTTGGCAAAAAGAAAAATGATTAATTATCAGAGAATGCCCCTCTAATTGGCCCTTGTGACCTTTGACCCAAATTTGTGAACACCCCATATGGGCCTTGGATCAGCAGTTCTTCTGACTACGTCTAGCAATTATATCAATTGATTTGTGGTACAAGAAGGAATTTATAGATTTCAAAGAATGCCCCTTTAATCAGCCCACATGACCTTTGACCCAAATCTGTGAACACCCTATATGGGTCTTGGGTCAGTGGTTCTTCTGAGCACATTTGGTGATTATAGCAATTGATTTGTAGCACAAGGAGGAATTTATAGATTTTGAAAGAGTGCCCCTCTAATCGGCCCACGTGATGGTCGTGACCTTTGACACAAATCTGTGAATATCCCATTATGGGCCTTGGGTCAGTGGTTCTTCTGAACACATTTGGTGATTATAGCAACTGATTTGTGGTACAAGAAGGAATATATAGTTTAACCAACCCACGTGACCTTTGACCCAAAACCTCGGGTTATAATGGTTCTTCTGACCAATTACACACTATGGCAAGTGTGAGTAGACAGACAGATAGAGTCAACACATTGCCATCACAATAGCTCTGCGTACTATGTACAACTGTA
This sequence comes from Ophioderma brevispina, assembly GCA_023653785.1. Lineage (NCBI taxonomy): Eukaryota > Metazoa > Echinodermata > Ophiuroidea > Amphilepidida > Ophiodermatidae > Ophioderma > Ophioderma brevispina. The sequence goes on from JAMKCH010070930.1 coordinate 37,031, forward strand.
CATGCATGCTGAGCTAATGATTGCCTGGATACTGTTGTGCACTATGCAGAGTAAAATTTATCCTGAATGTTTTATGGAATACAGATATGCATTATGCCCTGAAATTGCTTGACAGTAAGACTTTGTTTCCACTCTTCAATTTAGATATAGTATGTTAATAGGAAATGTTTCATTTTGGCATGCAATTCCAATTCTGCTTTCCTCTTGCCTTTGTTATTTACATTGCAAAACTAAGACTTTACAATTTAGGAGCAGGTTATTTTAGCAAAACTTAGTTCCTTGAAGAGCCAGTAGCACAGCAGAAAATTCAAACTTACTGAAATGAAACATTACAATTACTTTCACTTATGTGAAAGCAATTTTGATGTTTATATTAGGGGTCTACATGGGTAAAAATCGACACGCGCGACAGCGCGAACACGGCCTTTCTTATCCCGCGAACTTTCGACACGCAGTCTCTTATCGAGCCGAGGCCATTTTCCAAAAAAGTACTGTTACGTTCGACACGCGACTTTTGGGGGAAAATTAAAAACCGACGTACGACTTTCATAACTTCCGTATGCTTTGACACGCGACACCGGGGCGACACCCAACTTGTGGGAAACAATTTACAAGCGATAGAAGTCTAAGGACGTATGAAAAATACCTTCCAAAACGAGATCTTCCCGGGCTGCATGAGAGTCTTTTAGTTTTACTAATTCCCTCGAGACAGTATCATTAATATGCGTTAACATTTTTTTTAATAATCGGGTTATATCATCTCTGTAAATGAAATTGTTGTATCAACTTCGGGGCACTGCCCGCAGCTTCCCAGCAGCCGCACCGGCCCGCCGCCATGATTTCTCTTTTCAGTCATATGAAAATGACAAATTTGAGCAATTAAAACACATTATCCTTATTGAAGTGTCAAAATCTAGGTTTGTATTTTAAATGATTTTTTAAAAATAATTTGGACTTATTTACCCCTGTTTGTTTTTTGTTTACTTCTAATTAACATACGATGCTTGCATGGATGTTCCATTCAATACACGGGGTAAACTCAGCCTGATGAGAAAAAGTTGTACAAATCAGTTTCAATCGTTCTCATGGCTTTTACTTAAGCAATAATAATTATGTGATTAAAATTAAGTGAATAGACCAAACAAAAATAGAGATTTAGATTCGACTCTGTTTTTGAGTATGTTTTAGTTAAACCTGTATGAACTCTTTGATCGTGATAGGGATGCCATTAAGGGATCCGGGACCCACCCGATAAATATCATGATGCAAAAATCTTCGGGAAATCCCCCTCCGCTGCAAATTTGTTGTCAAACAATACCTCATTGCGAATGTCGGGTTGGTCTCACTCGCATACTTCATTTTAACACCTATAATGCATAGCATGTAAAAATGAAGCAGAAAAGAAGAAAGAAAGAAAGAGTTCTACCGGCCCAACAATGCCATTGCAACACAAAACAATCCGCGCAAGGGCATTGAAGACAGTTATTAACGGATGTCTGCTAACATTTATGATATAAATATCAATTTTATTTCAACATATTTTTCAGCGCATTAAATATCACACCACTGGAATTTGGAAAAAAAAACTTTAAATTGTTAAAAACGACCCAAAAAAAAATCGGGAATGTTGTCGAATTATGTTTTCGTGCTTAGCACTTGACTACATCGACCAGGTGCACATTCGCAAATTTGTTCGTTGCTCGTCCTTTACACAAAAGCTAAGGCTTAACATCTAAACATTGTTGGACATTAGTTAAAATTGTACCCAAAATAACTCAACGACTGCGATTTGATTATTATTCCTGCCATGCACAACGTTTTTTACAGACGGCAATGAAAGAGGATTTCCTACAAACAGAAGGTATGGACGTGTCCCGTACGTGTCATGTATCGGTATGTTTCCGATGATGTGACGATGTGATAAACATGAATAAAAGTGAAATGTTATCCCGGGATTTTATCGCAACTGGATTCTAACTGATTCTCCACATTTTCAGCTCAAATTGGAGTAAATAATGCTAATTTATCATACTCTAAAAAAAAACAGAGCGTTGCCAACAAATCGGCAATAGCGCTCTCTAAATGCGTATTTTCCTGGACCCATTTGTAGGATGAAAAATCCAACAGCGATGCCAATAAATGATCGACATCGATGGCACACAATATAAAGATCGACACGCTACACGTTTGTTGAGCTGGGGGCTATAAAAAAGCGAACAGCGACACTCCAAGTGCGCTTAAATCGCGTCACGGCGACAGCCGTGTTAATTTGGCCACCCATGTAGACCCCTTATATTGTGGAAACTTCCAGGAGAAATTATATAGCTACAATTCTTTTGACTGCAAGCTAGCTAAGAGCAGTGACATCACTGCTACCATCTATTGTGCATCTGGCAGGCATTTTTGCGATTTTGAAAGCATGTAGTCAGCAAACTCGCATCACTACCACTGATTTTGGTATATAGACATATTTTGAGCTGCCCAATATGAGGTGCATATGTAGCAGTCATGAGGAAATATATATAATGAAATTAAGCTTATTCTTGGGTCTACGTGGGGACATTCAAAATCGCAAATTCAAAAAAAGTGCAAAAAAATCAATTGTGTTCAAATTGTCCACATTTACAGTATCCTTAGATTCTCTTAAATGCATAGTACTATTTTGTTTCTCCATTTTCCACAGGAATTGCCATCTCTGATTTGGGTACATAACATCTTCATTGCACGACATCACACTTACAGCCTTCCAGCCTTCAATATTACTTGATTAATTAGAAATGTATTGATGGCTGACACTGTATGTGTGACCCTCTCTTAGATGCATAGTACTATTTTTCAATTTCCATAGGACTTACCTTATATGGATTTAAGATACCTTTTGGGTCCATAACTTTCTTCATTTTCTGCATCAAACTAACAGCCTCTCTAGACTTACGATAGTAAATATAATTCTTTTTGTTAAATCCTAACCCATGCTCTGCACTAATGCTTCCCTTATGTTTAGAGGTCCACTCGTAAACAAACGGTTCTAATATATCCAGGACTGTTTGGTTTAGAGTTGGTGCAATAGCATTCAGGTGAAGGTTTCCATCACCAACGTGTCCATAACCAACAACACCTCTGACGTGGTCTCCCAGACGCCGTCGCATTTCGGGGACAATGTCGTAGTAGACATCAAGAGGAAGAGAGATGTCGTATTTGTATACCACACCTGATAGCATCATTGATTCATTGATTCTTTCTCTAAGTTGCCACAGTGTCTGTAAGATGGAGGATCAAATAATAAAACACATTTGGCTTTCTAGTATTTGGATCACTTTTTTCTTATAATATTTAGCCTTCACAAATGGCATGTCCTGGGGTGGATTTCACAAAGACCATCTTCAGTCAGTAGTAAGGTCACTGTGGAGACGCGTTTGACCCCGGTTTTCTTATCACGCGTCTGTGCAAGATTTTGCCAAATACACGCGACATTTACCGGAAATTTTGTAAATGGTCGTTTTCCTATTATTTTGAACCAAATATCCTCGCCTGCATGTTGGTTGGACCAAAAATAATGGCCAATATGTAATGTGTAGAGGGTTGGCTAATATCTAATATCAAATTTGATTATTTTTAATCAAAATTTAAAATGAAATTAACGTTTGAATGAAAATCCACGTATTTCCAGAAATATTCCGACAGCTATTTTCTAACCATGGTTTTAACTTTCTTATGAAGTTTTGAATGTTACGAGCATGGTATTTTAAAAATCGTTGGCGCTTTATCATGCGATTTTCTTTTGTTGGGCCATTTTTCTTGGCATGAAACCATGGTTCAAAAGTAGACAAGATTCACTAAAATCTGATGGTATTCATGCTTCCCCCTCAGCACACGAACAACGAACAAAACAATGCGCGCGCCGTGGTGCATTACGTGAATAGGCAGCGTAGTATTTTACTATTACGCTGTAGACGCGCACATTATAAAGTGTTCGTCATGCTTCAAGCAACAAATTGAGCTTAATTTTTAGTTTTTGTTGTAAACAAAACACACTTTCCGTAATTTTACCGTGGTCTTAGTTTTCTTACGAATGTTTCACCAATATGGAATTAACTTTTATGTAAGTGAAATTCCAATCTACCAGCATACAAAGTTTCAAATTGTTGGGGTTAAAATTAAGCTTCATTTTGCAGATGCGAAAATTTGTACTTTTTTTCTGATTCTTTCAGTGTTGAAAAAGGGCTAGAATTCCATGAAAATTATTCTGATCGAAAAAACAAACTGAGGAAATGCTAATTACGGGCCTATTTTGCAATCACAATCACATGTTTTAAGTGTCAATAATCCAGAAAGTAAGAAAAATGACCAATTTTTTGGGGCTGTTAAAAAGTACAGCATGGGCTCACGGATGTTTCTGTGAAGTGTGCGCAGATTGTGTAACTATCAAAATAAGCGTGCTAGCGGTGACCTTACGACTCACTGATCTTAAGTTAAACAAATCATAGGTAATAGAGATTACTGTTATGACGTCTCGTAGACGTCAAAGGTCAGAAATACCTTTCAAACACAAATAAATGAGCCTTGTGCATAAGTGATCTAAATTTATATAATAAAACAATTTTAATGATCTTCAATAGATTTGGTTCAAGAATTTGGAATGTCCAAAACAAAATTACAATAAAATTACACACAATATTTAAGATTATAATATTACTTAAAGTTCAGTATTGTCCAGTGTTGCAAGAAGCGTTGCAGTTTAACAATGATATGTCCTCACAGCGAAGACTCCAAAATGACAGCGCATAAGTTCACGCAAATGTCCATGGTATATTCCATGCGAATCTTTTGAGACTTGAAGGTTGTCCAGCAGTTCAAGACGACAAGGTTTTCCCTCGACGACACTAATATTCCACAGTAAGAAAATCCAGGTATTCTTCCACCATCAGTCTGCTGCAAATGTCCTCATTTAGGACCACAACTGGAATCCCTTTATGATTCCAAAACTAAAGCTCTTCTGGCTTAAAAGACGACAGCAGACAATTCATCAGCTATCAAGCTCCGGTGGCATCCAAAGTTATTGAAAATACTGGAACCATTATACAAAAAACCAATCTAACCATTATAGTAGATTAAAACTAGCTATAACTATACTGTATATAGCTCCAGATTACAACTGCTGGCCTCAGTCCTTCAGTCACAAGTACTATTTAACTTCACACAGCTAGATTCCCCTTTCTAACAATAATCATTACATCATCATCATGCATAAACATAACCTTACACTAGCTGACCAATTGGAATTCACATAAATTATATCATCTGAATTACATCACTTCCCATATATAACTTTATGGGGAATCCCCCAGATCATGCAATGTTTTGATCTTAAGGCATAAACAAGTTGACTCAGTTTCTAAGTTTACATCTTGGGGAATTCCCCACTTCCCCTATTGTGCAATCTAACAGGTGCAACTTGTACAAACAACACTAGGGTATTCCCCTTTCTCTCTTTTATAGTAAACAACGTACTTTTCCCGTGAGAAATCTTTTCTCAAATAAAATTGAGAAAATAATATTTTAATCAAAATTTTGAGGGTAATATAACATTACTAACAGTAATTTACAATGCATCTGCTTATAATGGGTTTGCGATGTGTTGAAATCCTTGTGAAATCCACTCTTGGTCACTTTATGCAAAAGAGCTGACCGTGTGAGGAGCAAGGAAGATTTAAATTGTCCATCGCTATATCAAGACCAGAGGTATTTGAGGACTTTACCATAGATGGCATGTATATCGAGTGGACATAACATCTTGGAATTTTATAATTGTGCCAGTGTTCTTTCTAACAGTGGACTGTTTTTATTGACGTCTGAACAACCTTTGATAATTGAGTATTGCACTAGATTATCTTCTGCTCAGCTGAAATTACTATGCAAGAATTTTAATCCTGTACGTGGGCATTTAGAGTAATAGTGGAATACCCTGGAAATATATATTTACCCATGAACTTGCTGGACCTGGACTCCAAGTTGTAGTGAACAATCATAAAGGATGTCCTTGCATGTCATGTGTAGTAAGTTGTACTAACCGACATTAAAGTAATATGAGTCTACGAAATTATCAATGTTTTTATTGTTGACAAGTGTGGTGTTTCATGAATTATTGTTTATGACAAACAATAATTTGGAGTTGTTAAAAAAAAGCTGTTCTGAGTTACAAAAGCTGTTCTGTGTATTATACTCACCAACAAAACTGTTAGATTATTCTATATTCATGTGTATACTTACGAATGATCCAACTAGTGCATTTTTGTGTTCAAAAAAGCCTTGAGACACCCTTAATGCCACATTAACAATTTCGGTACGCCCATGCCTAGTAATCCCACGTCGGCATCGATGCGCCCGTCACTGGAGGAACCCATAATTCCTTGCTCATTTTTGTACCATCCCCAAGGCTCCACTTGCGGGGAAGGGCCTGGTGAGGGTTACTAGTTGGATCATTCGTAAGTATACACACAATGAATATAGAATAATCTCACAGTTTTTGGTGAGTTTTTGGTATTCTATTTCATGCGATATACATTACGAAATGATCCAACTAGTGCATGACTGCCACACTGGTCACTAGGTGGAGGAAGTGGAGCCGGTAGTCTCAGTTGATGCGGGGTTTCTCGCCATTTGAAATTTTTACGGAAGCTGAAAATAATTTTGCCCCAATGTAAAGACCTATTCACATCCACATGGTAACATATATACCAATAAATATCAGAATCATAGCACATTCTGTTTGACAATAACCGGCATTCCTCACCTTATGAGCATAATGGTAATGATGCTTAGCATCCTTCCTCTTACTCTGACTACTTGATTGACAGGATGGTCTTGACCACATTTGATAACTTGTAAGGACGTCTTTCATGAAAACGTTTTAGAACATTGTTGGCATCCTCCATCCTGCTGCTTCCATAATTTCACTAAAGTTTACTCCTAAGTGAAAAGTCCAGAAGGTTGCCTGACTTCTACTTCATGAGCATGCGGGTTAAGGGCAATGTTACTGTCCAGTGACGAGGCTTTCACTTCAAAGTGTCAGAGATGAGGGAAGTGACCCAGCGTGTAAAATTTGCTTGTTGCAGGTTTGTGAGGTTTGTTGTAGAAAAAGGAGCTCAGAAAACGAAGAATCCAAGATTTTCGTAAGGCAGAACGGTGTTGGAAGTGTCTAATGGCTCTAACTGGGTACCATTGTTAATCTTCAGGATCTTTGGCCATAAACAAGCTCTTGGAAGGCAAGTGACATAGGATTCAGAGAATCTGAAATACTTTATCAACAGATAAGGCATGGATTTTGGAACATCATCTTTTAGAGGCAGCCATCAGAAGGAATGCAGTCTATCTTGTTAAGTCATAAAGGGAAGCTTTATCCAATGGCTCAAGGGTTCATCAGCAACAAATAGAGAGAAGACAGAAGATCCCAAGATGGACTAAGTCTTCTTCCAGTGGGACGTTCATTCAACATTCCTTTATTAATCAGAACTGAAAATCGTTTGTCTGGTTTATCTTGAGTCGTGGCAATGGCTGACAAGAGACCAGTAGTTACTAATAGTTTAGGGTAGAAGGTTGTCTTGAAAAAAATAATGAAGTCGGGAAGTTGGCCACATCTCCTACAGAAGCTGAAAGTGGAACAATAAAGGCTTTCTCGCACCAGGTGTTGGAACGTCGAAGTCTACTACAGGAGAAAATGGAGGTTGATTTCTTTATAGTGAAACGGGATTGGAAGTTAGCCTGTATTTTCTTAGTGTTTTATTTTGTCACAAATAATGTCTCAAATGGTTATCCATAGCTCTCTGCTTACAAATTAATTTCCATCACGTCAGTACTAATTATGCAAGTCATGTCATGTACTTGCCCAATCAGCGCGTCGGCGCCCAGCGTGATCTATCACCCACGCGGTAGTTGGTACTGGCAAGGAAAATTGTCAGTTTCCTGTATAACACTACCACATGCAGGTGTGTGCAAGTTCTCGATCTGTGCTGTTTTCAAGATTTGTTACCATTTGGATCGGGCAAGTTTAATATTTAAATGCATTTTTATGTAAATATATTGTAGGCTGAGAGCATGAATAATCAGGATTGTGCGTCGGTTAGATTTATGAAGAAATATTGTCGAAAACTGAGTGTGGAAATTCAAAATTTACTCGTCCACACATTTGAAATTGAAGTCAGTATTTTCGTAATTAAAGTTAATGAATTCATGTCAGGAGAGCTTCAGATAATAAATTTTGTCATTCTAATATCACCGCTAGGATGTTAGGTTTACTGTCATGTAAATAGGTATTGTGAAAGATGCGAAAAATTAGCGTGAAAAATCGAGAAGTAGATCGCAATGTGCATGTTGTACTGTCATGACATTACACTTCAGAAAAAATCACTTGAATTTCATTATTTCATTAAAAATCTTAAAAATCATTTATTGCATACCATATCTGCAGTGATGGGAGATTAGTTGGTGTGTGTTTTGTTGTCAAACTCACTTTATAAAATCGAATTTGAAGAGAGGAGGTTTTTACACGATTGCGCCATTTTTGTACATGTCCCTGTACAACACTATGGTATAGCAAGTTATTGTGTGATGCGCGTACACGATGTCGTTGTTCTTCATGACACATGTACGCAGTATAGCGGCTCATTGTCTGTGTGGTGCTTGCTGTTGACATGGCTGCTGTTGTATACGGCAGTATAGGAACCCCATGTCGGCTTGTTGGGATTGTTTTGCGAGACATTATCTTCAGTAATGATGTTTGATTGACTAGTAAATTATAATAAATGAAATTGGGAATATATTTAGTGATTTTCGGAAATAATAAGATTTTGTTTTGTGAAAATGCACATTGTGAAATCTCTTCTCCTCTTTGATTTTTCATTGTTAATTTATTCACGGTCACTATGCAAATTCAAGGTCATTCGCTATATGGAACTGCACATGCGCACTGAACTGCTAATAATTAGGAGAGATAGAAAATAATTATAATGTTGTGTGATATTATTTTAAACATTGTAATGAAGTTAGGAGTGATCAAGACATGATAAAATATTTTTCTCTTTAATTCATGAAGGATTAAATTCATGTAAACAATAGGTCATTCACTGTATGTTACTGCATATGCGCACCGAACTGCAAATAATTAGGAGAGGTAGAGAATAATTATAATGATGTTTGTTGTTATCATGTGAAGATTGTAATGAAGTTAGGAGTGCTCAAGACGTGATTAAATATTTTTCTCTTTAATTCATGAAGGATTAATTTCATGTAAACTCTTGGTCATTCACTGTATGGTACTGCACATGCGCACTGAACTGCAAATGATTAGGAGAAGTAGAGAATAACTATAATGATGTTTGTTATTATGTGAAGACTTGTAATGAAGTTAGGAGTGCTCAAGACGTGATTAAATATTTCTCTCTTTAATTCATGAAGGATTAAATTCATGTAAACCTTAGGTTATTCACTGTATAGTACTGCACGTGCGCACCGAACTGTTAATAATAATTAAGAGAGGTAGAGAATGTGAAGCCTTGTAATGAAGTTAGGAGCGATGAAGACATAGTTAAATATTTTCGCTTCAACTGTTTAGTTTAGGAGAAGTTAAATTCATGTTAATAGTTAATAATATTATATTATATAGGTGAAAACAAGGCTATTGTTCTGTCTAAATGATAGGGGAAGTTTGTTATTCTTCTCTTTATTGTTTTGGAATATTATATGGTGAATAAAATAAATACTAAATACTAAAATAACTTCTAAAGACATGATAACTTTTACCCTGCAATCAATAGTTTTAGAAAGTTATCACTTCTTCCTGCATTTATGGATTTGGTGAATTAATTAAATTGTTATTTTGATGTTTTGCGGAATAATTAAACTTCAATTAAATAATTATCATTCCGTAGGGATAGTTAGGAACATGCTCTCATAGGGAATAATATTATGACTGCCCCTATGTAATAGACGGATATGGATTTATTATTATATGATGATTGAGATACTGGGAACATATTGCCCCTCCCTTTAGTGTTAGTGTTAAATGTGTAATTAAGAGCTGGGATACTCACATCATGGCGTATATGTATTTGATCGAAGGGGGATGATGTGAGTTAAATCTAAATACAGATACTCACATCATGGCGAGTAAGTGCTAGATCGAGGGGGATGATGTGAGTTAAAACAAAATGCAGATACTCACATCATGGCGTATATGTATTTGATCGAGGGGGATGATGTGAGTCAAAACATAAAAGATGGAGATAAATAAAGAAGTTGATGGTCATTATTTTTGCATTAACCATGATTTGTATTGCAGCTATTAAAGGTAAGCTAGGGCATTGTTGGTTCAAACCTTGCACTCAACGCTTCAGGGACGAGGTCCCACTCGACGCTTCAGGGACGAGGTTCCCACTCGACGCTTCAGGGACGAGGTCCCACTCGACGCTTCAGGGACGAGGTCCCACTCTACGCTTCAGGGACGAGGTCCCACTCGACGCTTCAGGGACGAGGTCCCACTCGACGCTCAGGGACGAGGTCCCACTCTACGCTTCAGGGACGAGGTCCCACTCGACGCTCAGGGACGAGGTCCCACTCGGCGCTTCAGGGACGAGGTCCCACTCTACGCTTCAGGGACGAGGTCCCACTCGACGCTCAGGACGAGGTCCCACTCGACGCTCAGGGACGAGGTCCCACTCGACGCTATGGTTTGAACCAAACAGTGCCCTGGTTTTAATTACATTAGAGTGTATGTGTGTGTAAGATATCATAACTCCCATGTGTGTAAATGCAAACATATGTACCCTAGGTGTCATATGGTTGTATTTACGGTTGCCGATCAGTGCCTAGAGGGGGGACCCCATGGCCAAATTTTAATCTGAGTATTAAGAGATAAATTTACATTCAAAATTGGGTTTTTAATTAATACATTTAGGAGATTTCTTGTCTTGTGATTTTCTGAATTGAACATTCAAAACTTACATATTGTTATACATAAAGTATTCTGTTATAGAAAGATGTATGTTGATGCGTGCATGTACACTCACTAGTGTCACATGTATGGTATATTTTTCTGGCATGCTGCCGATTTTCGATTGTTGACTAAAACACTTAGAGATTTTCATTATTAAAGTCTATTAAAATTGTGCACTGTATGTATGTGGTGAGGAGAAGACGAGAAAGGGTATGTAAATTATGTATGCAAAATGAAAGTGTGTAAATAGTTTGTAAAGAACATATAATCGCAGTTTGCTGTATGACACTACCACATGCAGGTACTTGACGTTGTGAAGTAAACTGACGACAAGACGAAGGCTGGTTGTAATAAAATTCTTGAGAAACTGATTTACCGAGTCACGTGCGTCATTCAGAAGGAGCGCAAGGTTCTGCCCCTTGCAACTTACCCGCGAGTCCTCCGGGGCGCTCACAGGGCCGCGTCCCGCTACACTAGTTTAGGAGTTCATGTTTCCATGGAGGCAGCTATTTCTGAAAGCCCAAGCTTGTGTTTGAAGGCGAGCTTAAAAGAAGCCACACAGTCAAGTGAAGAGTACTTAATCTTTGAAGGGACACTCTAGTCTTGTCCGTCCAATAGCAAGTTTTGCCTTACTGGAATCAATCTTGGATAAACTTCTGACATGCTGACCAATCTTAGAAGTCAAACCTGATGTGGTCAAAAATGGGGCTACAACTTACAAGCAACATCTTGCATATAACGTGATTGCTACAACTTAGTCAGGACCTTAGCTAATTTAGTTGCTGTATAAATATAAGCAATCATATTGTCCCATATAAAAGAGAAGCAGTCTCTCACCCAGGCTTCAACATCCGCCAGCCACTTAAGTTGGGACTTGAAGTTTGGGTCTGAAAATCGTAGTAATCATGTACTTGAAAAACTAGTTTTCAAATGACAAATTAGGCTGTAAGATGCTACTCCACGGCCGATCCTGTTAAAACTATCACTTGGCTGATCTCCCTCTGGAGCGATTGTCCGCAACAATCCTCGTAACTTGAACAAACACAATGTAATAATACTTTATGACACGGCAAAGTATTAAATGTTAGGTTATTCCACGATCGTTCAAGCAAAGCCACATCTCAAAATATGTATTGAACGATCTCACTAGTATGAACGCAAAACTCGTCTTCCATAACCTAAATACAGCTCACGTCCACGCTACGCCAGAGGGCTGGCGACATTTAAATCATTTTACATAATTCCTGCTGGATTTTGTACAGATAGATTAATAACGAGATGTGGCAGCAGGAGATGATGCGGATAGAAATAGTTCATATGAGGATACTCTAGAACCTTCTTGGTTATCAAAGTAGGCAACCACACTTTCTTCACGGATTTCCCAGAAATAGCCCTATTAAGTGGAAATACTTCAAAACCTTTGGCCACACTCTAAAATAAAGTTCTACTTATCATTTGCATACAACCAAATAGGTCCTCTTTGTACATAATCTATGGTTATCTATACAGGGTGTCTCAGAAAGAATTACACCCTAACTATTGATGACCATAACTTCAAAAGTGAGTATCACATTTGATAAAATTAAAAAGAATCTTAAACGACAACTATTTTTCAATATTTTAATGTAGACAGCACTTGATTCGGTTCAGTAGTTTTGAAGAAATAAGCGATTATATAACACATGTCAATGGACACTTCCTTCCAAGTTTGTAAAAAAGTGATTCAGACAGAACAGGTGAGAAATAATCATAATTCTTTCAAATTTCAGGTCTAAGTGGGTAATCCTGTCAAAGCTTGATCTGTGGATGTGTGGCACATTGTTACGTCTGCAACTTTGTCTTGGATTAGACGAAGACTCCGTCTGATGGCTGCAATGTTCTGTAAAGTTCGGGCGGTTCTCCGCCTTCCACAGCGACTGTTGTTCAAATTTTGACTTGCACCCGTTTCACGGTACTTCTTAACATTGTTCAAAATTGTCTTCTTGCAAGGAGGATTTCTGACCAGAGTAATGTTATGACCAGTTTCGGCATATCTGAAAACCACAAATGCCCTTTGTATGGGCGACAAACGCGGGAAGTTTGAATTTGCACTCAAAATCATGCCTTTATTATTAAAATGTAGAATCCACCATCTTATTGGAATAAAATGTCTAATTTGAATAAAAACTATTGTGAATAATCTTATTGTTCAGTTTATCCACCTGTTAAAGTATTGATCAAACTTCTCAATTCATTCTATGCAGTGCCACCCCCTAGTTCAACTAACATATTTCACATTTTTGACAGATTTTATTGGTGTTGTTTTCTAATAAAGATGATCATTCTTGTTATTTACCAGGTTTTGTTTTTCTTCTTGTATTTTTATTATAATTGTCACGGTAATTGTTTATTACTATAATAAAACAAACAAATGGCATTGAATTCACAAAATATTAAACAAGGGCAGTTCTGGGGAATGAAAAGAAGACAGCTTGAACAGATAACACGAGTAATCAGCGGTGGTTAACATCAAATCTGCATTATTGTGAGCAAACTTGGAAGTGTCCATTGACATGTGTTACATAATCGCTTATTTCTTCAAAACTACTGAACCGAATCGAGTGATGTATACATTAAAATGTTAAAAAGTATTTGTGGTTTAAGATTCGTTTTAAATTTCTCAAATGTGATACTTACTTTTGAAGTTATGGTCGCCTATAGTTAGGGTGTAATTCTTTCTGAGACACCCTGTAATTAAGGTTTATCATCTGTTTATTGTATAGATGTTTTTGTGAAGAGGCAAATAAATCTGAATCTGAATTTGTGGGACTTAATGCATGCTCTCCAGTCTAACTTAAAGCGTCAGACAATATTACCACTTGAAGTGGGATATCGTAAAAAGTTAGCCGTTTTGCCGAACCAACTGAGATGCTTTACTATTTTCGGGCTCAAAGGTACTAAACGGAGGAGGTCGTGACGGCTGGATTCTGACATGGAGAAATGCTCGACTTTTTTAAGTTTATCATGAAACTCATTTCCTTAACTGTCTTCATACAAAGGCTAAATGTCTTTAAGACCTGACCTGTCTGGAGCAACTTATCAACCAATCATAGAAGCAGACGAAAATCTGGATTTCCTTTCTTCTCAGATGCTTTGTATCTATTTTACCAAAATAGTGCAGTGTGGTTAGTTAAACCAAAGTTTTAAATCCGGTTTTGTCCCCATAAAGGGAATTCAGGGAATCTATATCATAACAAAATGTACCATAAAATAATATTGTAATATTTTTACTTTAAAAAAATAATAATTTCGCTTAATTTGCATTTTTTTCCGGCCTAGAAATCATCCCTATCCTGCCACCAAATATTTCAACATCAACCATCATTTTCTTAATCTCATATATGTAAATTATCCTCAAATAAAGGTGGGGTGTGTTTTGTTGTATTGAGGGAGGGGTAATTAGAAAAACTTAGAGGCACTTTCGAAAGCTCGGACCCTCCGTACTAGGTTTACCATCAACGTCTCACGTTCGTTTCAATCATTGTCCCAGCAGGTCGGGACCAAAGGAACTAAATAACTCTTATCCTCATCAGTCGAAGGGAACACTTCAGGAATCCATCAAGAAGGGGAGTCTTCCTTCCGGATATAAGACCATATAGATTCTGCTGCACTTGATCAATAGTTTCTCTCATGTCAGCAGAAACTTGAAAGCGAGGTTTCACTACTTGTTTCTTGTAATGTTTATCCTCAATTTCCCAGATCCGAAGTCTTTGTATCTTCAGGGAGGGTTGAATCACATTTCAAACGCGATGAACTAAGAGCTGCCAAAGATTGGCCAGCAACATTAGGAGATGGGTACTGTAAATCTTCAAAATCCTCCGTCAAGAAGGAGTCTACAATACATCGGAATAAGGAGCGCCATAAATCTGGGAAATCTACTGTGAGTCTCATATCCTTCATTCAAAATCTTTATCAAAAACTATCACCATACGCTGTGACTGGAAGTAAATTGAGTAAGAATGTGCAATACTGGAGAAGCTCAGCCAAGTTTCTGTTTGATAGTCCCAGAAATCTTTACTAACTCATTCTATCTACTGTTACGGTCACCTTAACCAAAGCCACACCACCTCAAAACTAGGATTCAACGCCTGAATAACTAGACAATACACTGTGAACTTGTTACACTTTTAAAACAAAAGTTTTATTTAAATTGTGTGTTTAAAATCAATCTCAATTCAAACATCGATTAGGTATCAATAATCAAAAGATTATCTATATAATTGTAATTTTATGAACTACTAACTTACTCACCTGGTGTGTGCCAGCGAAACCGCGGGGTGCAGCAGATTACAATTAAGATGCCAACTTGCAAAGAGTCCTGGCGACTATTCCCTCCTCGGTCAGAAAACTTCCAAATAATAGGGGACGTGTCCACAGACGACTTGTCCTTACTGAAGAAACTAGCTCCTAATTAACTATAACTCCCGAAGCTCGACTAAATATAAAGTCAAAAGTGCTGTACTTGTATTATCTTTGGATAACTCCAGAGGCCACACGAAATACAAAACCGAACCAACCCGGCTACACAATCGGAGGAAACTGCTGGAGCTGATACTACTATGACCATGTCCACTATATGGGAGATTTAGTAACTAGCTGTGAATACTAGTCAACTGTCAACTTGGAAACTCTGCTATACTTGGAGCACGATGGTTATGAAGACGTCGCCTTGGAGTATGATGTTGTGATACTCTCCCTCATCTTCTCTAACCAGGGCTTTATATATCCTCTCACACAATTCTAGAAGGATCTTGTCCTCTCTATATGAATCATGTTGCTAATATAGTTCATACAACATAATACTGGAAATGCCTCTATTATTCCACATGTACTGCACAGATTTAGGATCTCATAGCATCTACTCACTGCTGTGTAATTATACAGTCAGTGCGCCACCCTCTGCCAAACACATATCCCTTGAGTTAGCTATCTGATTTCCCGTCTCCAGTAACCTCCAGAACATTCCTTCCGCGGTTCTCTTGACTTCTAATTGCTACATACAAACCAGTTTATGCACAAAACCAGTTATTTTAATATAATATTACTTCAGACTAATTTATAATATTTTAATGTGCTAATTTCTGAACTTAATCTTACTCAAAGTAAATAAATCATTTTGCTATTCTGGGCTGTAACACCCTCCCACGCTTAAATAAAGAAAGTTTGATTGAAAAGCAGCAAATTTTCGTACCTATTTAGGCCTCTAATATTTTTAAACTTCAATATACATAACATTCTTCACAGTGTTACACTTTCCTTTTTAAAAAAGCTTGCTTGTTTTTCGGGACTTAAACTAAAACTAATTAAGATAGGGCACTCCATCACATTATCTTTGTCTTGATTTGCTGATGTCTATGTTGTACTCTGTAAAGGGTCAACTCACTTCCACCTCACTAACCTATGCATTCTTGTTTGTCATCCTGTGAATGAAGGTGTGGGGGTTGTGATCTGTGAAAACAACGCACTGGGTGCACTGTGGTGCCCAAATTACATCAAAAGGCCCTAAATGCCAAATCAATCAGACACTCCTTCTAAATAGTGGAGTAATTTCTTGGTGCTTGTTTAACTGTCTTGGAGAAAACGAAATAGGGTGTTCTATCCGTCTTCTTCTTCTTGCATAAGAACTCCACCCCACCCTATGTCACTGGCATCTATGCCAACTTGAATTGGGTCTGAAGTCTGGTGCAATCAGAACTGGTTCACTCATCATTATGGCTTTGATTTTCTGGAAACTAATTGTCACATTCCTTCGACCAAACAAATTTGACATTTTTGGCTACAAATTGTCAAAGGAACTGCAATATGTGAAAAGTTTGGACAAAACTTCTTGTAATATCCAGCCATACCTAATAATCTCTGAAGTTCTTTCCTGGTACTAGGGGTGGGGAACTTCTCAATTTCTTCAACTTAGCCTTGCCAGGCTTGACCTTGCCTTGCCCTACTACATGGCCTAAATATGTGACAATTGGCATGGCAAAACTCACTCTTTACCAAATTAACTGTCAAATTTGTTTCGACACTTCTGAAATAAGTGTGGAGCTGCCGCATGTGTTTGTTCCCAATATGACTGTACACATCAAATCTCACATACTCGTTCACAGCCTCTATGTCAGCAACTATTTGATTACCATTCTTTGGAAGGTTGCCGGTACGTTTTTCATACCGAAAGGCCATAACCCCGCTACTGAAAAAGCCCACCGGCGTGCAAAATGTTTAATTTCTTTGCACGATCAGTAAGTGGAACCTGCCATACCCCTTCAAAAAAGGTCAAACGTGGCTGACAGTAGCTTTGAATTGGTCCAATTTGGTCATGCAATCATCAAAATTTCCGAGGTATTGGAAATTAATCAGTCCTTTGAACATTGATTTACCCTCTGACCTAACTCGCTGTGGGGCAATAACCTAAGGTGGTCGAGGGCCATCCAGGTTTTGGAACCAAATACATGGGAACTCCATTCACCTTTTTGCTTGCTTCAATTATTTGGATTTTCCAACGGATGTCTCTATCTCTTGTGTTAGATGTTCTTTCTTCATAGGATTTACTCTGAAAGGGTGCTGTTTTATTGTCACAATCACCCCCCCATCACCATCATGTAAGCAGCAGTGGTTCTACTAGGGCTCAGGAAAATAATCTCAAATTCCATGAATCAACTGCTTGATTCACAACGGTTGATTTCTTAAAGATGTGCCTAGTTTTGTATCCAAATCCTTGAGCACATCTGAATTTTGCAAGATTTGATTGGATATCATGCTGCTTGTCATCATTGTTTGAATTATTTACAACTTCAGATTCATGATTTCATCATGTTTTACTTTCCTCAGTATGACCTACAGAGCACACTGGTTTGCACTGAACCATCATCCTTTCCTACCTACAACTCTCTTTCAACATATTTACCTGGCATAATTGCCTCCTCTTACGCCTATCGGCGTTTTGACTATGTTAGTCACTTCAGTCCCTTTGACTCTACTGCATAGGGACCAATGGTAATCTCTGGCCGCCTGCAGTGGATGTCCATGGATTGGAAACAAGACTAACACCTGAATCTCCTGCCTAAAGATCCTACTCTTGGCCATCTTGAGCATACACTTTCTTCATTTTGGTCTGAGCGTTGCTTCAATATTCCCCTGGCAATTTCATTGCCCTATTGAAGCCTATCCTTGAATTTGGAAACATAGTCGAAAAGGTGTGTCAGTTTCATCATTCAAGCCATTCCTCCTTTTATAGGATTTCAAGGGCCGCGGCACTGTTCTCCCAAAAACTAATTCAAATCTGACTAGGGTTTCCTGAACTGCTTCCCTTGCAGCAATCAATAACAAGTGACCTCCCCTCGTCCCATCCTTCTCAAATTCCCAAACAGTAAGTCCTAATCATATCTTCAGAGTTTGGTGGAACTCTCTAAGCTAGCTCCTTGGGACTCGGCATGGTAGTACTGGACAAATACTGTTCTAGATCCAACTCATACATCACTGCTGGGAATAGGCCAGATTGAAATTTGACCCCTTCTCTGACTGAATTGACTTCGGTAGGCTACAAGAGTGAAAACTTGGTCACAGGGCTTCACTACAGTTTTAGAGCTTAATCTTTCTCCTTAAGGTTATTGTGGCTTCAGGAAACCTGGGAGAATGGGCCCCTGATTGTAAGTAGGTACTGATTACCCGACTTATTCCTAGGGAGTAGGTCCTACCATCAAACTATGACCCTACTAAATGGCTCTCCGAACGCCGGTATCGGTTTTAGTGAGGCGTGCTGTATTTTTCTGATTAGGTTTGCCCACCAACTTGACAAGTATGACAAAATCTACAGTCTTCAGAACATCCTGTTCGAAGTGTAGTCCAACCAAAAGTGGTTCAAAATCCTATCATGTGTCTTTTTGACTCCTACATGGTCCTGCCATAGGACTATCATGGCAATGCTGATGACCTCCTTATGATAAACCTTGGAACAACTACCTGATGAACACTTTCCCCACTCATCATTTGCCGGAGGCATCAGGTTGGCCTTCATTTCCTCATCAGCAACAAACCATGTGTTTGTAAAACCCAGGAACATCCTCAGACTCCTTCAGGGTTACTATACTGCCCTTTTGACTACAATTCTGAGTCATGATCAATTCTCCTTTTTTTTTTTCAAGTAACTAATTGTTATGACCAAGGATCATCATCATTGATCCCCACTAATGCCCGTGCTCCAGGGGGGCCTGACTCTTGTTTTGGAGAACCTATCTCCCCTTAAGAGGGAAGTTGACCTGGTTCATCGAATTTTGTCATGAACGTGTCTCTAAATCTAAATTTGGGACAAGGTCTTCCTCCTTCCTATCACTATTTGCTTCAAGCATGGCTTTCCTTGCCTAGCGCATACCCCTAGTAACTGCACAGGCTTGATAAACACTGCCCACTATTCTTATCATCACTATCTATTTCTGTGCAGGGATTGTGGGTGACAATTGTTGTCGGGATGTACTATCCGACCTCCAAATTCATTCCTATAACATTGAAACACCTTTGACTGGAAGTTCAGCCTTACTCCACTATGACTGTACCCGAGACCAAATCAGACTTCAAATTCACCTTGTGAAGAGGTACACTAATAAATCCATACCTATACCTTGGATCAAAGCATTCTCACCTTTTGAGCCGGACTTCACTAATGGCAATGAACCCCTCCAAAATTACTACTGGGCACAACATTGTGTCACGCATGATCTTTATATGTTTTGGATCAACTTTGTGACCATCAGACACTGAACCCTCCAAAACAATGTTCAAAGTCTCTTCCCTAAACTTTTCTCATACTCAACATCTTTCTGTTAAATAGCCTGGGACTAACTTGTGCTAAGGTACACAGCACAACCTGTGGGGGCAGACTTCTGCTTCAAGGCCATCTGCTTCCCCATCAACTTCCAACAGGCTTGCCATAACATGACCGTAATTCTTGCAATATGTGCAAGTACATCTGACTTAAACCATTCCCTGACTTCGGTTTGGTACTATAAGTACCCTTATTCCCCTGACTGGAGAAACCTGACGTTTGAAAACGTTTACTTCTTTAGTAGTACCATTACTTTGGAATGATCTACTTTGGTAGGCCTATCGGTATTTGAATTAAAACTCTTGTAATTCTGACTTGACTTATTAGGCCAACCCATACTTACTATTGCTTGGAACTCAAACTTATGTGTGAGGGCGTCATCAATCTGTATTGTTTGCTGCAATTTTCAAATCTTGAATATCGCGTTGCCATCCAATGAGTTTTAATGTCGCATGAATGCACTGTTTTTGAACTGCTCAATTAAATACAACCAACTGCCTAGTTGATTGAAGTCTTGTTTCACCTCCTTGAAAGTGAGCCTCCTAACCAACATTTGTTCCTGAACTCTAGCAAACTCAACATGAGTTTGATCTGCCAGTTTTTTTTCGGCAGTCCGCACTTTTGGGCCATAGGCCTCAGGCACTAACTCATAGGCCGTAAGAATAGCCTGCTTACTACTTCATAATCACCAAACTGATCAATTGATAGGATATGCCTTTCCATAAACACCGTCATGAAGAATGTTGTCCATTGCTCTTTTAGGCCACTTCTACTTTCGGAATCTTCTGAAGTGGCAAAAAAACTTGTCAACTTCTGTTTCCTAAATTTCAGAACCAATTTGATGTTTCTGGTGGCATCAAAACCTGAGTGTGGGGAGAGCCTTGATGAGTGCCTTTTTCTAACTTTTCTTGTTCTAATTTTGTTTTGACTTCCAATTTTCTGCCAACTTCATTCTTCCTCCTTGTAATCTGTCTTCTCTTCTTTTTGTTCCCTTTTTAATTCTGTCATCTAGTTACTGATGTTTAGTGCTTTTTCTATTCAAGTGTTTTTCATTCTCTAATTGTAATTTGTCTTGCCTCCTTGTCTTCCTTTCTAACTTGTGCTGTTCCAAAGCAAAACAATCTTGTTTTCTTTCTCTTTCTCTTTCTTTATTTCTCTCTCTTGTCTTCTTTCTCTTTCTCTTGTCTTTCTTTTCTTCCTTTGCTAACATACTGATCTTATTCTATTGCATTTGGTAATGGGCCATTTCTATTTGCATTTGCATTTCCATCTGTTTCATTTTCAAAGCAATATCTGACTCTTCTGAATTTCAATAAATTTCCAACACACCCCTCAATTAGTAAATCTTCTTACACAAGATGGGTTATCAAACATGATTTTTAATTAAACTGCTTTCTCATATAATGCTTAACTCCATCCCATAATACTTGGCCAATTCCATAAAATCTGGCGCTTTTTTGAGCACATCAAAATTTCCCACGTAACATCTTTAACAAACTCTTCTGCCGTTAAATGCCATCGTGTATGAACACTTCTGTCAAAACTTAACTCTTAGAGCACAGATATCAAGTTAAACACACATCAAAAATTGTTCAAAATGTTAACTGTATTTTTTTTTTACAGTGTATTTCCCGGACACGAGCCCCCAAATTTGTTTACGGTCACTTGCCAAGGCCAAAACCACCTCAAAACTACGGATTCAAAATCATGAATAACGAGACAATACACTGGGAACTTGATTACAAATTTTAAAAACAAAAGTATTTATTTTAAGTGTGTGTTTAATCATCTCATTCAAACACGATTAGGTGGTATCAATAATCAAAGATTATCTATAATAAAGTGGTGATTGTAGGAACTACTAACTACTAACTGGTGTGGGCGCGACGTGGGCTTTTGCCAGCAGATTCAATTAAGATGCCAAACTTGCAAAGACTCTGGCGAATATTCCAGCGCAAAAAACTCCAAATTCCAATAGTGGGACGTGTCCACGGACGACTTGTCCTAGTACTGAAGAAAACTAGCTACTAATAACTCCCGAAGCTGGAGGGTCGACTAAAATTAAAGTCCAAAAGTGCTGTAGCTGGTTTATCCTTGGATAACTTCAGAGGCCACGAAATACTAAACAAAACACGAACCCGGCCACACAATCGGACGAAACTGATGGAGCTGAGACTACTATGACAAGGTCCACATATGGGAGGATAGTACTAGCCTGTGATTACTGTCACTGTCAACTGGGAAATCTTGTATAACTTGGAGCACAGATGTTATGAAGACTTCATTGGAGTAGTTAATGATGTTGTGATCTCTCACCCTCTCTTCTTCACCAGGGCTTTATAATCCTCTCAAACAATAATAGAAGGATCTGCGTCCTCTCTATATGATTCATGTGCTAAATTATAGTTCATTAACTCATAAGACTGGAAATGCCTCTATTAATCCACATGTACTGCATAGGTTTAGGATCTCATAGCAGCTACTCACTGACTGTGTATATACAGCAGTGCGCCACCTATGGCCAGACACCATCACCTTGACTTAGCTAGTCTGATCTCCCTAGTCTCAAGTACCTCCAGAACATTCTCCCCGGTTCTCTTGAATTCAATTGCTACAATACCACCACACACCAGTTTATGCACACAAACCAGTTATTTTAATATAAGAATTACTTAGATAATTGTATAATATTGTTATGTGCTAATTTAGACTTAAATCTTACTCAAAGTAAAATATCTTGCTAATTCTTTCTTGGGGCTTAACAACTACACTGGAACGTGTTTAGAGAAGAGTTCATCTCAAATGTTTCATTCCGAACATCTTCTCCTCACTGTGCTAGGATCTCCGACGGGAAGAACAACTATCCGAGGAGAGAATCTAGATCTTTTATAATCATGACCAGGAGAATCATGTCGTCTTCTCTTCTCTTCTATGAACTTCCAGGTGATAGGAGAAAACATGTCTATCTCAAGAGCTATCTATGTTCGGAGAACGGCTAACTATATGACTGGATGGTCCTTTTGGAAAAAGCCTTTAAAGCTCAAAGTGAACAGGAAGTAACACCACACTCTTTTCCTTAACTTGCTGTTGACTACTCTGGATGCCTAGCACACTGCGCACTGGACTGCAACCTCTAGAAGACGAGCGATGTCTGGATGTACCTAACACAAACCTTTTCTCCCCTTAACACCCAAGACACGTGACGAAGAAGATAAACTATCTCTGACATAAACTAATAGAGCTGGACGGTCACTGACAGATGAGTGACGGAGTATGAACGCTGGAAGTTGAACGGTGACGGCTCGACGGATGACCCGACGGAGCACGGACGGAGGATAACACTGGAAGCATTATGATGACGGCTCGACGGGCAGCTATGTGAACGGACGGGCGACCGGAAACAGCTGATTCTTTGAAAATGGTTTGAGCTGGGATTCTATCTTCTTCATTATACCCTCTGCTTCCAATACTTATCTAGGAGCCGTGGAGGAAAAACTCGGACCCTCTTTGAAAGAATATTTAACTCCTCTAACGCCATATAAAGTCTTATCGTGAGCCATAGCTATCCCATAATCCATCACAACGGAAGATGTAACATTAACGGCAACGTTGGCGGCCACTGTAATTTCGGACTGAGTCTTGACTGCAGAATGGATAATACGGCCGCTATGAGGTGTACAGTGTGAGTCAAAATGATTGTTCCCCGATGAATCAAAAAATATTAAAAATATTTGTATTCTTTTTAGAATATTATTATATACTTTATATTAACAAATAATTACTTCTTACAGGGCTACAAGTGAAGTGAACCCTTGCAAAAATATAGGGCTAAATATAGGGCAAAAAAAAACAAGAATATAGGGAAAATATAGGGATAAACAAGAAAATTATAGGGAAAATATAGGAATTTGTATGTATTTTTACTTGGAACTTGGGTGCCTTTCCATTGTATATCAGCAGCAATTTTAATTCATTAGAAAGATATATGCCAACATTCGCACCATCTCTGGCTGTATTGACTATATTACATACTATTCCCATGTTATGGGTAATTAAATAAATGAGGGAAAATGCTTTCTGACAGTGTACCTATCCCTATTTGCATTTGTTTTGAGGAATCCAGGTTTCCTGCAGAGTGTAATTATTTCAAGTATGACTCTACATAAGTCAAGTCATTGAAGTTTTGACCTCATTTTGACATTGGACCCAATATCTATAGGTCAGAAAGTGTTGTTTTGTGGAAAAAATGCAATAAGTTTTCTAAAAGTTTTAAATTACCCATTTGGGATACATTGGAAACCTTGAACTTCACAGTGGAAAATTGTACATATGCCTTCTCCTTATTCTTCTGGCAACACAAATAGTTGTGTATTTTATAGCCTCTGCTATTTTTGCCCATCTATCGTATAAAGTTTAATGTAACCACTAGTCCAGTTATCAGCACTTGAATCCATTTACACCAATGTATCATTACCAAGGAAGTTGCATTTGAAAGTTTTTTCTCAAAATATGGCCAAAGGTCACATGGGTCATTAAATGTCAATCTGTGTACCCCCAAGTCCTTAGCCAGTGGTTCTTTTGAGCAATTTTGGTGGCAATTTATAGATTTTAAAAAAGGTGTCAAGGGTAATGTAGGGGTCATTAGAGGTCAACCTGTGTACACCATATGATTATTTGGGCCAGTGGTTCCTTTGAGCATGATTGAGCATAATACCTGTTTGCTAAGGAAACTGCATTTGACATATTTTACAAAAATAGGGTCAAAGCTCACATTGGGCTCATTAGAGGTCAACCTGTGCCCAACCTGTATGAGTTTTGGACCGGTCATTTTTTAGCAAGTGTGATGGTCATAGCACCTATAATTTTACTTGCACCTGAAATGACATTTAATAGTTTCTTCACCAAATTAGGTTTTCAAGGTCACATAGGGGGTCTTTAGAGATCAATCTGTGTACACACCTGGTGAATCTTGGGCCAGTGATACTTTTCACAAAAGTATGAAGTTGATCGGTCAATGTGTACACGAATAAGCAGGAGTTTGAGAGATATTTTATATAGCAATCAAGGGGAATAAGAATGGAAAACACAAATACAATTTCACAGATGCGACCCTGACCTTTGCTTTAAGCTGCAGATCTGTATCTCATACCAAATGTTGTGTTAGCTAATATGGTCCTTTGGTGCAAGAGTTGTCATTTCCCTCAAAACCTGCCTCAAAAAATCTTTAAAAAGGCCAAGATCTTCTGGGGCTTGTGCCTGAGCCCAAAAAAAAAATTGGAAAAAAGATACCTATTTCTGAGGATTTTGCTTACAATATATATCTTTTTTACCAAAACGACCTTTATAAATGAGTAAGGGTTTCAAGTCCAGCTGCACACCCTCAACCAAACCAAATCTGAGTAGCCCCTCCATGGAGAACAGTCAAATTTGCTTCAATTGTTGGAGAATATGAGAAGAATAATGTAAGAATATTAAAACAGTGGTCTATGATTTCTGATAAAAGACATTTTCTGTTTTTATTCCTAAACATTATATAGAAGCTCGGAGAAACTGGCGAGCACAGAACTAATAAAGACGAAAAATACACGGTCTCGAACCCGGAACCTCTCGCTTTCTAGGCGTGAGAAATACCACTGGGTCACAGAGGACTGTGTTAATGTGGATACCAGTGAACGAGCGCTAATGTATTTCAGTCTTATTTCAGAGTTTCGCTTCGTCATAGATTCTGCTAGAATCATGCATATAAGGTCCGTTTATTCCTAAACAAAAGATTATGCCTCAAACAAAGTCATCAAAATCCAGAAAGTCCTTAAATTGACAAAGGACTTGAAAGTTGACTCTTTATACATGCTAATTTTAGATTGGAGATACCCAATTTTGTAGTGCTTGTTTTAAAAGCTCATTGAAATGAACATTTAGATGCTGAAAGGCAATATTTTGATCAATTCTGTGAAAAACCAGGCAAATAATTTCTGTGGAGAAAAAAAAATATAGGGAATTATAGGGATTTTGGAAGTTTATAGGGATTTATAGGGAGAGGGTAAAAAATATAGGAAATATAGTTATTATAGGGACGCTTGTAGCCCTGTTTAATCACCATGTCAAAAATCCCGAGATTTATGCATTTTATTTTCAAGTTATGGCCTCATTTTTAGAGGGCTCCCGAAATGCCGCGTGTACAAATTTAGTACAGTAAACCATAGAAGATGAGTAAACATGTTAACAGTGTAATTCACAAACCAGGATCCAGAAAAATGAGATAGGCAAAGAACTTTCTTGTTTGTTGCATGTATTCACCACAGTGAAGCACAAAATTATTAATATTTATCATGAAAGAAAATTGTTCCAAAAAAGTCTGACCTTTGACCTTTATCAAACTAAGGTGTATCAATTAAATTGAAACCTGGTTTTGGTGTGTATTTTTCAATATCTTTTTGTTTTGCCTTAGTTAATAGTTAACTAGAATTTCGCGGTTCTCGGCTTTCGCGCTCGCTATATTCAAAGAATATAAGCTGTGGGCCGCCCCATGACCTTTGACCCTGGCACGTGACCTTTGATCTCATCAACATATGAGGGATCGCATGGTGCACCTATGACAAAAGTTTGGTTCCAATTGAACTTGAAGTTTTCAATTTAGATGAATTTCACATTTTTAGCCCATTTTTCAACTTGACCTCACATGACCTTTGACCTTTCAACATGACCTTTGACCTCATCAACATATGACGGATCCCATTGTGCACCTATGACAGAAGTTTGGTTCCAAGTTTTCAATTTAGATGAATTTTTACATTTTTAGCCCATTTTTCAACTTGACCTCACATGACCTTTGACCTTTCAACATGACCTTTGACCTCATCAACATATGACGGATCCCATTGTGCACCTATGACAGAAGTTTGGTTCCAATTGAAGTTAAACTTTTCAATTGAGGTCAATTTAAAAAAAAACTTAACAATTTGTGACACACACATCCACACATCCACACATACACACATCCACACATACACACGCACAACGGATTGCTAAGTGGTCCTGCCAGCTATAGCTGGCGGCCCACAAAAACGAGTTAATTCCAAACCTTGAAGAATTCTAATCAGTCAAAATATAATTGCACTTGTTGTTGCATTAATCCCAACTTAATAACTGGCCTGTGTTATACTCATTGGGGCATTTATTACCATTTATCCACCAGCGTGTGTAAAGCACACATTAGGTATCCCACTTGAAATTAGCGCTTAAATTAACAAATCATAGAATCTTGTACAAAGGCAAATCTGAGCATGGAGGTAGGAGAGAAGGAGAAAGCTCTTCCCAAATCCCTTGACCGATGATCATCGCCGCGCTCGTAAAACAGGCCGTAAAACTATTGTATTGGTACAATACAACACGATATCAATATTGATGCTGAGTGCATGTGCGTCAACATTGCATCGATGTACATAGTTAAGCAGATAGCGACATATATTGTAAGAATTGTGCATTTCTTTATAAAAGCATGAAACTTGGCATAAATGTTTACAATTAAATACTGATTATTGATTATTTTTAAACATGGAACCACGTCACCGTCCATCATCTTCAAGGTAAAACAAGGTCATTTGGGGTCATTTGAGATCATTTGAGGTCATTTATTAAAGTAGGAGATAGCATGTTCCTAAGGCTAAGATGAGTTACATTGATTCTAGTTTTTACTCGTACTTTTCAGCTTTTAAAAACTTGAATGTTTTGTAACGCCGTATTTCTTAAAGTATGATATTTGGAGACGAAATCTTACTTGAATTGGGAAGAAAAATGCCGTATCTAAACAATGACACCAAACTTGGCAAGCCCGAAGTTGCCAGTTTTTCAATTTTGTCCCGACGTTGGCCACATTTTAGTGAAATATGAGACCCTTGGCGATTGTTAAAATGGATGTCCCATTGCCATATTTACCACAGCATTATAATATGTACATCGATGCAATGTTGCTGCACATGCATTCAGCATTAACATTGATCTCGTAGTACGTTGTTATTTGCAATGTAATCAAAATCTATTTTATAGTATTCATGTTTTTAGGAAATATACAGATGAATAAATTCTGTTATCAATGGAGCATATTCAACGAGTAGGCCTAGGGCTAGGCCTGGCCCTATGTCAATTTATTTTTGCCATTTTGGTTTTAAACACATCTTGGTGGGCAAGGGGGCTGAGGGCAACATTTCACAGAGCGGATACTGTCGGGATGAAGGGGATTCGCATATTAACTTACTAAAACTTAGTAAAACCTCAATTCCCTTGGCACAGTTCAGTACATTTCATTCACCAATGTATTTAGAAAATACACCCCCTGGCTTTTGGGTATGATATATGATACCCAGATCACACGAGGTCAGTTCATGTCAATGTATGTAAAAGTACAACCCACTGAACTGTGTCCTTGGTGGATGAGCATATTGTAACTCATAGTGCTTGAGCAATATCTTTTTGGGGGGGAGCAAAGCACCCAAAAAAGTCCTGCAGCCTGCACCCAGTTGAATTCAGCAGCCTTGATGGAAAAAAGTGCACGTGATATGTACTTTATTCCGTCAAGGCTGCTGAATTCAACTGGGTGCAGACTGCAGTGGGTGCGCAAATTGTGGCTACCCCAGACACAGCACTATGATTTTCCCTTTAAAATGTTGACCGTCACAGTGTAAAAGTATAAAATATATAAATCCGATTGTTCTATTTTGTGGCTTTTGGTGATTAAAATGTGATATGACTTGTAGCATTTTCAAACAAATTCACCGAAATGTATCACCAGTGAGCTATGTCCCTGTATCTCTTCAATGAAATGTTCATGGTTATGTTAATGTATTAAGTTTAAAGAGATAAGATAAGAGGACATTTCCAGCAAAATATGCCCCTCCCATTTTTTTAAAACAATTTTACCAATATATTAAATCAAACCTGGAGGGAATAAGCCATAAACGCCATCTTCATGTAATAATATGCTTTTGTATTTTCTGTTGTGCATGACAGATATCCGAGTATGCTTGTTTATGGGGCCGATCAGGACAGCAGGCAAGTTCAAAACTTACTTTTTTGTTTTCTTTTCTTTGTTCAATAAACCTACGAAATGTCCTCGGTTGGTATTCTACAACGAAGTGCAAATTTATACAAATTTGTATCCTCAGAAAATCTCCTTGTGTCCCTTTAAATGAAGACCCTCTTTGAATAAATCGAAATGTATGTCACAAATAGATCCATGAAAATGTTTATGATGTGTTAGAGTTATGCAGCCTTATTCTGCGTGTTTTAATTTTTTTGACCTCATTTGACCTTTTGTGAACTCTAGGTGACATTGAACTTGACCTGTGTAGGTGGTTCCATATCCAATTGTTTTCCAAATTTAATTCTCTACCTCTCTGCCAAATTTGATGTTTTTATAACAAAATGCACAATTTTTACCATTATCTGCTTAACTACCATTACAATGTTGTGGTAAATATGACCAACTTTGGGACAAAATTGAGAAAAACGGGCCCACTTCGGGCACTGTCAAGTTTGGTGTCATTGTTTAGATAAGGCATTTTTCTTCCCAATTCAAGTTAGATTTCGTCTCCAAATATCATACTTTAAGAAATACGGCATTACAAAACATCTAAGTTTTCAAAAACTAAAATCAATGTAACTCATCTTAGGAACATGCTATCTCCGATTTTTATGGACTGAAATACGCAGAATTTCGGCTGTAATCGACACAATCTCTTTGTTTTCGTCTCCACATGTAACAAACCACTGCGCATTGGGGATATACCTTTCTGCGCACAGGTCATATCTTGTTCAACTGAGCGTGCCCCGCTTCTGTCGGCGATGATCATGGAACATGAAAGAGTACTCCCTGCCGAGAAGTGGCCTTTGTTGGTCTATGCTTTTACAATGAGTTGTCAAGTGATATAATTGGGATAATCGGCGTT
The DNA here is from genome assembly GCA_023653785.1 of Ophioderma brevispina. Lineage (NCBI taxonomy): Eukaryota > Metazoa > Echinodermata > Ophiuroidea > Amphilepidida > Ophiodermatidae > Ophioderma > Ophioderma brevispina. Next base: position 66,816 of record JAMKCH010070930.1, read on the forward strand.
GCATAATGCAATTAGGGAAGAGCTTTCTCCTTCTCTCCTACCTCCATGATCTGAGGGCCTTTATTTAAATGAGTGCAGATATTGATTGCCTGAACCAAACTGAATAATTAAAAATTTTTATGAAAGCTATTTAAATATACTTTTGAAGTATTTAAAATTTTAAGAGCTTCCTTGCACAGTTTGACAAGAAAAAATCAGGATATTTGGGGAACAATCATTTTGACTCACACTGTAGAACTACCTTTGAATAATCATCATCTTCTTGAGCCGCCTCTATTCTATCCACATAAATACCACATAACCACTGGCAAAGCCGGCAGGCTCAGAGTACTCCCAGTACCTTTATTTAATTCCACTTCACTATAATGAGTCCGTAACAATGGCTGTGGAGGAGTTCCACTGGTAGTTACCACGGGAGCCATATTCAGGCTTAAATCATTCAAATCCTCTGTAACAATAGGCATGCCCGAAGGCCGTGGCTGGCTTTCTTTCACTCTAAGGAGAGACGTAACAGCCTGACTACTCGAGCGTTGTAAATCGTTCGTGGCAGAGTTTCTTTTCACGCCTGGGCTATTCAAGCGAAGATAATCTTCTACGGGCCTTGGCTAGATTTCTTTCAACGCGTGGGGTAACGGCACGGCCGGACTACTCAACCGTTGATAATCTTCCATGGCTGTATGAATGGAAGGAGTGGACTGCCCATCAGCCATCCGCAAATAATCACTAAATCCACTCAGATTTTCCGCAATCAATGGCCTGTTATCCTCTTAAGTAGTTGGAGTGGCTTGGCGAACATGCCCTTGAAACTGGTTGATAGCCTCGGCAGCCATGTTAAATAATATCGCCTGGAGACCGGCCGGACTACTCAACCGTTGATAATCTTCCTATGGCTGTATGAATGGAAGGAGTGGACTGCCCATCAGCCATCCGCAAATAATCACTAAATCCACTCAGATTTTCCGCAATCAATGGCCCGTTATCCTCTTAAGTAGTTGGAGTGGCTTGGCGAACATGCCCTTGAAACTGGTTGATAGCCTCGGCAGCCATGTTAGATAATATCACCTGGAGACCCGGATCTGCTGTTGAACTTGAAGGGTCTTGAAACTGCCTTGGTTGAGTGTAGTATGTTGAACTTTTGAACTGTTGAATACGGAGGGAGATGCCCTGGATAGAGATGGAACTGTCTTAGCCTTTTGTCTTCTTGTCTTTCTTTCCATATACACATCTAAATCGTAAAAAAAAACTCTGTATCTCCAATTCTGACCACCCAATGTGTATTTGACAAGGTTGGTCTCTAGAACAAAATTGGCACTTCACACACAGTTCGTGTGGATCTTTGTCTCGTCTGCGGAGAAACTCATAACATCTAGACACCGTCTAGTTGAATCTGATGTACCTGAAGTGGTCATTTTCCTGAAACAGCAAGAATAAGACATACTTGTAGTAGATGATAATAAAGACAGTAGCTCTCGCCGAGATCCGGACGTTCCAAATAGGAATACAGAAAAAGGCCAAGGAGACAGGACAGACAAGATGAGACAGGAGACGCAGGGCACACCCCCAAAAATATTTTTAGAAATACTTTCTAGATCCATCGGCTGAGAGCTGGTAGTATACTGAAAAAACACAGATGTGAACATGGTTGCACCGCGAGGCTATCAACAAGGGCGATCGAGCAAATATAAGTGCAAGGGAGCAGACACGACACAGGGACAACTCCCCAACATGCCCTGGCGGTCTAATTGTGGACTTACAAAAGGGGGCGCTTAACCTGGCCAAGGAATAATCCCACTTACTACCCGCAATACGAACGACGCGATAAAGGCCTGAGGCTCGCAGGGCAACCATGTGAAGGGATAATATATAATATTTATGATACTTATGTCAACAGCAACTGGAGTCCGATCTTAAAAAATCTTCTCAAACACCAACAGAACGACGTCCTCAGAATCCCTGATGTTCAGTAGTCATAATAAACGCATCCAGGATGCGATATATATAAATATGTTTCCAATAAATTGGCGATAATGGGGAAAAATTATGTATAAAAAATCCCGTAAAAATTTCAACATGGTGGCCCGAACTGCGACACAAAAAAGAGCAAGGAATTATGGGTTCCTCCAGTGACGGGCGCATCGATGCCGACGTGGGACTACTAGGCATGGGCGCATCAAAATTTTTAATGTGGCATTAAGGGTGTCTCGAGGCTTTTTTTTAACACAAAAAATGCACTAGTTGGATCATTTCGTAATGTACATAACACATGAAATAGAATGCGTGATTAGTACTATGAACAGTACCAATCATGCAATACACAATATCTATATTTTGTGTCACCTCCAGTTGAAGGTTTTGTCATAATGCGTCTTTGCATTCTCATTAGCGTTTCAATCATGCTCCCTTTATGTGCTTATCATGCTATGATTCAAAGCATAGCATGTGTGATTCATGGCTGCAAAACACAGAAGGTGCAGTACTGACGTCACCTTCAACTTAAGGTGACACAAACTATAGATATTGTGTATTGCGTGATTGGTAGTGTTGGTTTGAACCCATCTTTGCAGCATAAAAGTATCCCTCTAACTACTCACTCTTCAATTAAATAAAAAGGATAGCAGAGATTTATAGTGCACTTTCCTAAATCCAGCGAGGGCTCAGCACACTTTACAAAAAATTGCTGACCACTGTGGCCCAATACACTCCATTTATAAACCATTTTAGCATCACTCAAGTCAATGCATTGGTTGCTTAATTCTGAATCATGTTTATCTAGTCATGTAACTGATAGCAGCTCATCTCCTTATCTTACCCCTTTCAAGGTTTAACACATAAGTCAGTGGCTTTTGAGCTTGGACTCATTTAAATGCATTTTTCATGTGGCTTCTGAATAAGGTCATAATAATGCTTAATTTTGACGTTTGAAAAACAAGCGTGTTCGACTTTTCCTTCACTTTCTGCTCAAGTTGACTTCTAATGACCTTTGACCTTGGTACGTTACCTTTAACCCTACTATGACATGCAAGTGTCTATCTATGACTTGAGTTTGGTGGCAATTGGAGTTAAGGTGTTAACGCAGGAGCAATTTGAAAAACTTTAACACACACACGCGCCCACACACACACCTGCACACACGCATGCACACACACACACACACACACACACAGAATTTGGATTTCCCACAATCCTTGCAGGTGACACAAAATTGACCAATTTTAAACTCTGAGTGTCTATACAGGCCAGCAGGACCTAGGGGTTAAGTACCTGAATCTTGGTAGAATCTGTGGCAATGGTTCCATCAACTACCAACTCATCCGTCATTGCATACTCAAGGAAACTACTCAGCTTTTCTTCATCATGTGTTGGCTCTGATCCTGATGTCTCAATGAGCACATAGAATGGATATTCATCCAGTGGATTGGTCAAACCAAGATTTTTATTCACCATCTGATGAAAGCAAATACAGATTACATCAAATTCAAGTGTGTATTACTTTGTTTTTCACATTTGGAACTGTGTACATGCCAAGTGACAAGATGCAAAGTACTATTGTAGTGTATTCTGCAGTTAAACAAAGGAGATTACCTTTTACCAAAATAAGGACAACAAGGTTTTTTCAGTGATTAATATGAAAATAATCACTTCTTGAAAACATGGCCACTGTTTTTGGATTTTCTGCACTGGCAGGTTTTCAGAATGCACACACGACATAGCTGCAAAAATGTACCTTGTGATGTATTTTATTTCTGTTAAGACAACCAGAAAATGAAAAAAATCAATTCCTTGATTGGGATTTGAACCTAGGACCGCCGGATTGCGAGACAGAAACTCTACCACCAAGCTAACGAAGAAATAGTGGTATTGAAATGTAAAGCAGTCTATAAGCCCTAGGTGTCTAATCACATTGCTCCTGCTTCTCTAAGCAAAGATGAGAAATAATATTTTCAATTCTATTCAATTGAATACACAACATGATTAAAAATTGGTTTGTTCTCAAGGTAAATGGTTTGGATCCAAACATTTACTGGTTTAGCTAATCGATTGGCAAATGTTTATGGGAACTTGCTAAACTACTCAACAATTAAATTGTTACAAACTTAATATTACTTTATTGCAAATTGAAATTCATACGTCTGAACATCAGAATGCATCAAATTTTGCAGTCACATTCATGAAGAGAATAAGGATGAGAAACTACAAAGTCATTCAGATCCAATTTAGAATGTTTCAAGCTTCAATTTAATGTTATTCTAAGTGACACATACTGTGTATTAATTTCTTTTGTAATTCAATTACAATAAAATAATATTAAGTTTGTAAATGATTTTTAAAATAATTTTAAGCTTATTATTCAATAATTATAATTGTTGAGTAACTCATAAAGCTTCCATAGAATTGCATGTTAAATGGTTATATCACAACTGCTCTTGTTCTGAAAATATTGTATAGGAATCATCTGTATGCCTACGTATCATGCGGTGCAGTATAACACTATTCAAAATAAGCAATCTGACCTTCATTGACTCTAAATCCATCATCTCAAATGCAGACAGGATCTCACCACACATGGCTTTACAGTGCTTGTAAGTGGCCAAGACATTTTCAAAACTGCTACAACCTAAGAAAAAGAGATTCAAAAGTGAATATCAATTTTCTGACTTTATGACAACAGAGTCATGGAGATCTGTTTTGATTGAGGCTCTTCCATTTGAAACCTGCACCCCCTCTGTGGAAGATTTAATTATTCTTTCATGGGGTGTATGGATTTGAAAAGGAATAGCCTATTGGGTCACAGGAAACTCTTGATTAAGTGTTTTACAAGGGGAGTACATATTCCAAATGGAAAAACTCCCTGGAAACGTTCATTTGAGCCATGTGCCCCTCTGTAAAAGATTAAGGTAGAGTCTTCCACAGGGGGAGCATGCAATAGCTTAATCTTCTGTTCTGTAGGAATGTCAGCAGTAAAGGGATAATGTGGATTTCCAATGCAATAGTCCAACATTATGTTCAGTGGGAATGTCAGTAGTATAGAGGTAAGTATGCATTTCAAATAGCCAAATTCTGTTCTGTGGGAGTGTCAAAAGTTAAGAGTGGTTTTTAAATGGAATAGCCCAATATTCTGTTCTGTAGGAATGTAAGCAATAAAGTGGGAGTGTGGATTTCTAAAGGGGTAGTATGAATTTCAAGTGAAAAGCCAACTGCTTGTCTGTGTGTCAGCAGTTAAGGGGTACAGTGGTTTTTAAATGGAATAGACCAATATTCTTTTCTGTTCTGTGGGTTTTAGCTATTTTAACAGAAAACTCTTCCATATTAAGTACTAAAAAGTTTTTACTTTTCAAGAAAATAGCTCCAATGATTTGCAGAATCATTTAATTTTCTTAAGTCTTTTCTCCCACCATTTCCATAACTTAATTTACACTTGTCTTGCAAAATGCACACCAGGCATAACACCGCATAACCTGTTGAAACCTTCCAAATATTAGTCGACAAAAACAAGCCGTCCTTATCTTTTTCTTCAAGCCAAATCCACTTCCACTTGTCCCTGACCCCAGCATCAATTTTGTTAATGTTTGCAGTTTGATCAACTTCCATTTTGGTATTTAAAACACGATGCTCAAATTTGATATTTTTCCGATCGTGAACACACACATGCGACCACAAGAGCTGCGGTTTCAAATGTGCTATTAGAATACACGCATAACCCAAATGGCGCGACCTAGGCACGACCACATTGACCCTAGCATGATGACGCCCTCTTTTGATGTATTTTCTTATGGCCCATAAGACCCATTCTTGTGCAATCTGGAGCCTATACATTACAGCTACGAAATCCTTATTTTTAGACCCCTGCGGTGCGCGCGCTCCCTCTACACCCCCTGGATATGCTAATGGTAAGTATTTTTAAAGGAATAGTATAGATTTCAAAAGGATGGGCAAGTATGTTGATGACCCCGGGACCTGAGCTAACAAATAACGCATGCAGCTGTAACTATACCTATCAGGAAGTACCACTGACCGTGGTCTGGGTGGCCAAAGGATAGAAAATGCTGTTACTATACCACATTTATAATTATCCAGGAAGGCAGCACTGACAGATTGTGGTCCGAGTAAGCAAATAACGGACACTGCTGTAACTATACTACATTTATTTTCCTCGAGTCAGTGACATCAGTATGCAGAGGTCACAGCATTAAATCGCCTGGCATTAATTCAAAGTGCTGGCATACACACACAAGCATATAAAGCCGGTACGAAAATGCACATGCAAAATATCTGTCTGAATGCGCTGACATCACTGGATCGAGGAAGATAAAGAACTATTGATTAAAACTAGAGTTCCGCTCTCCCTATGGTTCATTTGGACTTGGGCAAATGAACCAGAAGAATATCCCGTCCTTCGGAGCGTATGTTTAAGCCGTTGGTCCCGTGTACAGAGCGTAATATCTGTACATGTATATCACAGTCAGTTTTGAGAAGAGTAGGGTGGTAATCCCTGATTGTCCCAAGCCGTCCTGGTCAGTTTCAAGGGATACCCCTAGTAGAGTGGTTAATCACTGTTGGGTATACCTCTGAGGTTTCGGTCCTCTAAATTGCAATAAATTAAAAAAAAATAAAATCAATGGATGACACCTTTCTGCTTAACCAGGAAGGTTACAACAACAGACTGTGGTCTGGATGGCCTAAGGATAGACAACGTTGTTTACTATACAAAGGCAATATTAACAGACTCTGGTCTGAGTGGACAAATAATGGATACTGCTGTAACTGGAACACCTTTTACACTTACCCAGGAAGGCAACATTGACAGACTGTGGTCTAGGTGGGCAAAGAATAGACACTGCTGTAACTATACCAAGGGTTCCCTCTGAGCCTATGAATAGTTGCTTGACGTCATAACCGGTGTTGTCTTTGCGGAGAGATGACAGAGTATTGAGGATCTGACCATCTGCTAGTACCTGTTGTAGAAAGGGGAAGGTATAGCATATACAAAATACTTGTAAGAAACAGTTAACCAAACACAATGAAAAGCAACAAACACACAACGTGTGCTATCACAATACAGTTATACAATTACTGATTTTTTATTCTGATTTTCTTCATCCCTTGTATCAATACCCAGGCAATATTTATTGAGCTGTTGGGGTGTCACAACCAAAGTGCTGATATGCTGAATGGTTATTCCTCCATGTAATGTTACCTCAACCTAGTCTATTGTGAAGACTTTATTGAGGGATTATATGCTTGATGGAATAAGCTCTATAATCCCTCAATGAAGTCTTGACACTAGACTAGTTCTGTGCAATATTAGGTAGAAGTTTCATATAGAAGTCCCATGGATGCAAATGAGCTATTGCCATTCATTCCGTCAAGCGCTACTGCACAACGTCATACAGCGCATGACGGAATCAATTGTAATACCTCATTTGCATGCATGGGACTTCTATATGAGACGTCTACCCATATATGACATAGAGGAATACCTGGCTGAACACTGTATGCATGAACAGCAGAATGACCAGATGAAGCAAATGACCGGTGGTTTCCTGATGGCAGCAATAATAAATTGGCTATAAAGGCACTTTAGGACTTGTGAAGCAGGTGCATTTTGTAACTTTGACAAAAACATGTGCGGCTGCCCCAGGCAATGAGCTGCCTTGTAGAGCTTCATGCAAATCGGCTGGTTCCCGATTGAATGATCGTTCCAGCTGGTATGCAAAATTAGGGCTCGAAAACAGATTGGTTTCAGCAAAATTCTTAACACTTCCTCAGGACCAGGGCAGCCATTTTAAAGCATTGGGTGATTTTGGGGTGATTTTGTAATAGCTGCTGCATGTTATCTAGGGATAATAATTTCTCCAAATGGTTGATGTTTTTGTTGAGTGAATAATTTTACTCAAATATATGATATCAAGATATCCGAAAAAAAATGAAAATTTGGCCGCGAAGCGGCCGAAAAATTGAAAAAAGTGGGCCAAAAATGCATTAAAAAAAAAAGAAAAGAAAAACCGCATTTCGCATTAGCATTTTTCTAAAAAAAAAAAAAATGCATTTCGCATTAGCATTTTTTCACATTTCTTTTGAGACAACTTGTTTTTTTTGGCCTAATACTGCTTTTGAGAAATGTGATGTTTAATATTTTCTACTAAGAAATTCTTTAATATTTGTTTAGTGTTGAGTTACGTCCTTCTGATTCTCAACCCTCAATATTATCACTAAGGACAAATTTGTATTGAGAAATTTATTTTCATTTATGCACTGTCTGGTACATGATCATAAGACACTCCATTTTGCATGAATCAATGATTCACATGAGTTCTATTTGCGTGAATCAAGTTTGATTCACACACTTGGAGGCAAATTTCCTGAATGAATCACCTGTTGTTGTTGGATATTTGTGTAATAACAGGTGAATACACTGTAGTCATGTAATGTGGGTCTAGCCCTACAGCATGGCCGCCTATTGCATGCGGTCTAAAACGTGCGACACAAATATTGAGAAGACTTACGGCTTCAATCCCCAATACAGTGCCATGTAGTGAGCCATATCTTAGCAACCTCAGTCCTCCGGCATTGGTGGACACATTTCCCCCTATTTGACAGCTTCCTTTGGCCCCTAAATCTAGAGGCATCATCAGGTCATTGTCTGCAAGGTAGTTGTCCAAGTTCTCCAGTATACAACCAGCTTGACAAACTAGGATACCTAGAAATAGCAATAGTAGTGTTCAACTTACAAATTAGCTTTCAATGAAATTTGACAATCTTCCCCCTCCTGAAGCAAGTGCCCCTTGGCCTTTTCTAGAAAAAAATCTCCACTCATTAGATTTGTTTATCCTTGTGGAAAAAAAGAGAGCTTTCAAATATATTTTTCTGTCAAATTAAGGAAAAGCTCAGAAAGGCTTGTATTATGCCTAATACAGCAAGGGCATGACCCTGGTGTTGGAAGAGTGTGTTTGCTTTTATAAGCTGCCCCTCCATCAATTGAAATAACCCATTTGCATGGATGGACCACACTGCCTGTCGGCCTGACCCCATAACATATAGTGTGCCATAAAAAATGTCATGATAAAATGTTGAATCTGAGAAACCTTTTCATCACTCAGCACCTACAACAGAATGCTGCATCACTTTGTAGAGTTTACAAGAGGAAGGGCAAATTATTCCTGAATTTCTATTCATTTTCTTCAATGCATTGGCAGACCTCATGAAGAATTGATAAATACCAGTCCTTAAAGCTACTAATGGACTCATCAACATTTATAACAGGATCATTTTGCCATTATTTTTTTTCTTATTCGGATAGTGGCTATGCAGATAACATATTTGTTATTTGTTTTCACTTTAGTTCCAAATGTTACTTCATTTCTGTTTTACATCAGTTTTAAATATATTTTCTCCATTGATTTAAAAGCAATTTTCTCAGTTTCTGATTTTTGTTGTTTTTTGGGCATGAAAAAAATAGCCATTTTCTCTGACAAACATACTCTACAAACATTTAACCCATCCATCATGTTTTGTATGCATTGGGATGTACTGAACAAGAAAATGAATGTTTAATTTCCAAATAGGGTCTATTTCAACAAAAAATGATGACGGGGTAAAAACAAATTTGAAATATTTTTTTCACCTCAATATGTTAGCTGTTCTTGCCATCTTTCATATTAACATATATTTGAACCTTTAATCCACTTCAAAGATGAGTAATAAGCCAAAAACTGAACTATTTTTACCTTGAAGCCCATGTAAAAGGCCAATCTAAAATGCCACATTCTTAAAATTGTGATTTCAATCGATTCTGAGTTTTAGAAAGGAACGACACTGTGAACTTCATTATCATTATGGCTTGCTAAAAATATTTGTACTTATTCTGAGCCATTTTCTGTATATCTGCGGATTAAAAATATTGCAAAATTGTATTGAAGTCGAAAATTATGGCCTTTATTGTACTGATATTGTAATGTCATCAAGTTTTATGATCACACTATTCACACATTTATCATTGTCTTACCAACATATCCATCGGGGATTGTTGCAACCTCTATAAATTTTCTAACAAAGCACCCAGTGGTGGTCAAATTGATATCAATGTATAGCTATATGGGTTTCTACGTTCTATTGACCTCAAATGAGTACCATCATGCGTCACAATGACATCACAATCCCATGAAACCACAAATTTCCTGATATTCCAACAAAAAACAAAAACAAAAAAACGCTAAAATGAATGACCAAATGGGTTCGCCTATTGTTGCACTTCATTTGCCCTTATTTTAATAAAATAAATCGGGCCATACTACTTTTCATGGAGATAGTGTGGTCATGGTCATTAAAGTTCCTCTGTAAAGTGGGGAGGAGGGAGGTTGGTGCAACCTATGAGATTTTCTATTTCATTTCTTATAAAGCAAACATGTGGCAAAAAATCCTGTGTTTATAAGAGTTTTTTAGGCTAAAATTGAAAAGCAGGCTATTTTCAGTGAATAAGGGCAAATTTGGGATGTCTTGGGGTCGCGACGTAATTATTATGTCAAACGGCTGTATGATGAGTTTTTTGATATCAACAAAAAGAAGACACCCGTAGCTATACATTGATACCAAAATTTACTACCATTGGGTATTATTTTGTTAGCATATAATCAAACTCCCAATGGTTAGCCATATTACAGAAAATACACTGCGTGGACGGTTAACCCTCGTCTTATCAGGGGGAGTGTCACCCCCGTGAACTTTCCTCTGGTGCGCTAAAATGCCAAAAGCTTTCGTAAAAGCTTTGAAGTAATTGTTTTCTCATCCTTCCCAGTCATTTTAACGAAAACAATGTGAAGACAGTCCCTTCACCGAGGTTAGGTATGCCATCAAAGTTGAAGGGTAAAGGAACTGGTTGCCACCCAATAATTTATGGTACATTTTTGAAAATTTTCTGCACAGTATGGCTCTAAAACTCTATATTTATGTAAAACCAATCAATTGGCATCATTTAGAGCCAAAAACGGCATGAAAATCCGATTTTCCTACCATTTTAGCACAAAATTGCAGATTTCACCTATTTTCTGTGGAAAATGACAATTTTGCCAACTCGCACACTTTATGACATCATTGTAACGCTATACTAGGTATATTGGTACTTATTTTGATATCAATGGAAAGAGAAGGACCATAGCTATCCACTGGTATCAAAATAATAAGCATCAGGTGATTTATAACAAATTCTCGAGGGGTGGTAACCACTCCCCTTGGTAAACCGTGTTACAAAAAAAAGCTTGGTAAGATGAGGGTTAATGCTTATATGTAATTGTTACAATATTGGTACAAAAAGGACATAATTTTAGTCTTAAATACAATTTTCCTGTATTGTTTCATATCTGGAATAGCACAGAAAATGCTTCAGAAGTACAAATATTTTTAAAAAGCCAAAATGATATTCCAACTGATAGTACCTTCCTTGAGCTCAGATTCATTGAAATTACACTTTAAAAATGACATTTTAAGTTGTTTTTTTACATAGACTTCAATGTAAAAATAGTTCAGTTTTTGGCTTATTACACATCTACGAAGTAGATTAAAGGTTCAAATATATGTCAAAATGAAAGATGGCAGAGACAGCTATCAAAATTAAAGTGAAAAATATATTTTCAATATTTTTATCCCTAAGGGACAATCTTGATGTCATCATTTATCGTTCAATAGGCTCTATTGAAAAACATTTTTTGAAATTAAACATTCATTTTCTTGCTCAGCACATCCTAATACATATAAAATATGTCAAAAGATAGGTTAAATGGTAGGATAGGAGTATGTTTGTCAGAGAAAACAGCTACTTTTTCAAGCACAAAAACAACAAAAATCAGAAATTAAGAGAATCGCCCAAGTTAAATTTTTGTTTGTACAGAAGTCAAGGATAAATATATTTTAAAACTGATGTTAAAACAGAAAGAATGTACATTTGGAACTCTAAGTGAAACAAAAAACAAAGAATTAAAAAAAGGCAAATAAATAAAAACATTAAAAAACAAAATAATGGTACCTAAAATTTACATATTTTTCTCCAGCAATTTGTCTTCGCGGCATGCATCCCAATTTTTTAAAAGGGACATCCACCTTTTCTTGTCACTAAGACCATATAGAATAAGACCATGCTTCAAAATCGGGAGGATCCTGGGGCAAGGCTTGAAATAAGCAAGGGCAAGGGGCAAATTTACCCCTGCTAAAAGGCAAAATGCCCCTGGTTCTGAAACAAAACTGTGTACATTTGTATAGACCAGGGGCAATAAAATGTTAAAAACACCAAAAATTGCTCCTGGATCTGAAATCCTTATTTCAAGCCCTGTCCTGGGGGATGCACGGTAATGGGGGACAGCTCATGGGCTATTGTTGCTAAAAATAGAATCAACGACATGTTTGGATCAGTATGGACAAGATAGATTTGGAGGTTTCAAGTTTTAGTACTCTTTTGCAATTTCTATCCGTTGGACCTCAACTTGACAAATATTTGTTTAGTTGAGTTACTTCCCGGGTAGAAATATTTTCCACATAATCTGTATTTTCGGGAGATTGTCCGAAACAAAAGTGTTATGAACAGACATTTTTCACTGTCACAGACGGACATCCAAAGCTAACGAGCAAAGACACTTTGCTAATTACACATTTGAAAAGGTAGATGACTACTCAATAACTCCACCTCAATATGGGAAGGTTTTTGAAAAATCTTAAGTTCCATTGTTTTTATAGGCAAACATAAATTTTTGTCACTTTTTGATAATAATTTTTCAAAAACGTTGTTTCTCATTTAAGTACTTTGCTTCCATTGTATTTCACAGCTAATATAGCACATGTAGGGGAGAGTATACTTTTCCCTTTCCTCAGTTTTCTTCATTTTTTCTTCTCCTTCTTTCTGTAAGAAGTAAGAAAAACCTATTTTGGATTTTTGAGTCACAGATTGTATACCTCTGCATGAGAATGCCAACAAGTATGTGGGCATGATTATTCTTCTCTTGCGTATGATGCACAGCTAAATGTTTTGTAAACAATATGGAGCCATCACTGTTAAGTGGTTGGGGTTTGAGATATATCTGTAGCCACTGGGGGACGAAAGGTAGGGCACTCATTGAGAATGTTGATCCGCGTCTGTTAGAAACCACATTGGCATGCTGCGTGGCCACAAGCCCCCATCGGTGCATATTGCTATTTGAAGCGCGACCGACTCCTGTGCGAATCTGGTTTAATGTGACCCATTCCTTGCGTGGGAGGTTGCTGCCAGGTGGTAGTTCTGTCTTAGGTGTAATAGAGAGTTGATCTGGTCTTGGAATATCTAGCCAGGCAGTATTCCATGTCTGTAAGATGTTGAATGGGGAACTGGAGAGTTTAGCAGCGTGTCGGCAGAAAGGTCGGCGAGAGCGCAGTCTGTCTACCGAGTTGGTGTGATTCTTTGACAGTGTTATGCAGCAGGTGCTTGTTGCCCAGCAGGGCCTTATTCACTAGTTTGTGCGAGTGGTGCTCCCTCCGAAGTGCTGCAGGTGCAATGCCTGAAAGCACTGGTAGAAATTCAGATGGAGTGGGGCGGAGGCAGCCAGTTATGGTTCTCAAGGTCTCGTTAAGTACCGTGTCCAGCTTCTTTGTGTGAGAGCTGTTGCACCATGCTGGGGCGGCATATTCAGCAGTGCTGTAGACTAGAGCCAAGGCAGTGGTGCGTATGTCCTACAAAGCAGAGATAAATGTAAAACCAAACTATTTTTTTTCACAAACAAGCTAACACTAAACCGATCAGGCTCAAATTTAAACCTCTTCTAACCCTAAATCCCTGGGGCTAAATCCTAGAAGACAAATAAAATGAGGGATCACAGTTTATGATGCAAATGAATTACAAATTTCACTTCAGCAATGTTTATTAGACAATAAAACATGGAGGAAATGTGTGTATGGAACTAAAGAGGTGTTAGGGTTTGTGGCATTACAATACAAACATCTAAAAAAAAATAACAATTGCGTCACCTGAGACTTGGTCAAGGCTAATGATCTGGTTCATGAGTGAGGTAGCTAGAATGATTTCATCAAAGACTGGAACACTGCCTCCTACCAATCCTGTTTTTCCAGCCTGGGGACTCACAGCCAAACAGCGAGTGTTGCAGTAAGCCAAGATCTTGGAGACTTCTTGAGTTGTTTTGGGTTTTAAGAGCACTTTGGAAGCACCTGTGGAATGTCACATAATTTTGTCTCAATAGTTTGAAGTGAGTTAAACATTGGAGTAATGTTTGAATGAATAAATATTTACTTTTTTCTCTCCTCTGGAGCATACTTATATTTAGAGGTATTTAAATGAATCGAGTCTTAAAATTTTGGAGAGCATGTCTGCTATACAGAGACACTTTTGAAATAATAAGTACAAGGCAGTAACCTGGCTTTTGTAATTGCTTGGCTTTCCTGCCCCGAGCGAGCTTTTTAAAATACAGATTTGAAAAGAAAATTTTTTTTTAGATTACCCAGTTTTCTTGATAAGTAGTAGCGGTAAATCCAAAGTTTTAAATCCGGTTTTGTCCCCGTAAGCGGGGGTAGCTGGATTTACCTCACACTCATAGTAATCGTGCTTACTCCCTTTTCCACTTTGTCTGATTCAAAGCATCCTCCATTCTCAACCCAACCCTCTAGGCTCCTACTCTCCTCCTCCACTTTGTTCTTCCATGTCCTCTTTGGTTGTCCCTGCCTCCTCAAACCACCCACCATGAATTCAAAAGCCCTTCTTAAAACATGCTCGTCATCCTTCCTCAGCACATGCCCATACAATTGGTAAACCATTCGCCTTCGCCAACTGGTCCACCGCTTCTTTCAAACCCAACATCTGCATCAAGTCCTCAGTCTTCTTCCTATCCATCAACTTCACACCGCACAATGCTCTCATCACCATTGCTCTCTCTGTTCTGAAATCCCCATCTCATTTTCACTCATACACCATGTCTGACTGCATACAGCATCACCGATCTCACACAACTCT
>JAMKCH010070932.1:0-19653 GCA_023653785.1 Ophioderma brevispina
AGGGGTGAAGCTACCTAGGCTAGGCCGCCCCCCCGCGGGGGAGCCCTGCCAAAGAGCAGACTTGGATAGACCTGAGAGAACCGCCGAGACCTACGGCATCCCCGAGGGGATGCCCGAGAGCCAAAGCCAACGTTCAACTCTCGGCGCCGCGACCTGTCTCCCTTGCGGGGATGTCGCGCCGCCGAGAGTTGAACGTCAACACCAGCGAAGGCGGACAAGCAACACCCGAGCAACAGCCCCCGTAAGAGGGGACCAGTCGCAGTGGTTAAGGCAGAACATCAATGCCAACGACGGCGGATAAACAGCCACCATGCAGCGAGCCAACCACCTCCGAGAGGTGAGACGCTATAGAAGGCAGGAGTACTCCGCGCCCGAAGGCGGGGAGAACTGCCCTAGAAGTCCCGGAGCCACGAGCTATACAACCCGCGAAGAGAGACTAATAGCGACATAGGCTACGCACGGGCACGCAGCGCGCCCTGAGAGGGCATGCTGCAGCCTGCACTGAACCCCCCGCGGAGGCAAGCCACGGAGGCTGCCCCACGGGGGCGCCGAGAACGGAAACACCTACGGGGTGTGCCGTAACGGCAGAACCGTAGCGGGAACTAGCGCTGGACGATCCGCATCAGTAACCGCACACGGTACCCCGCGTACGCGGGGACCAAAATGGCAAAGCGCCGCGCGCTCCACCTAGCCCGTGAAGGCCTGGTGAAGCATGCAGCACGAGCCAGATTAACCCCGCGAGGCTAGCAGGCTAGCCATGCGGGGTGTGCCGAAACGGCTGAACCGTAGCGGGAACTAGCGCTGGATGATCCGCACCAGTAACCGTGCACGGTACCCCGCGTAAGCGGGAACCAACCCGGCGAAGCGCCACGCGCCCCACCTAGCCCGTGAAGGCCTGGTGAAGCATGCAGCACGAGCGGGGAGCTAGCCACGCGGGGAGCAGTGAGCGTAACCGACACCTGCGGCGCCCCGTTACGGGGCGCCGCAGGGCTGAACGAATCAAGCCCCGAGGCCGGTACCACGGCAGCGCGGTCGCAGAGTCCGAGGACCCCAGACCACGAGCGCCGGGTGTCGGTACTGGCGATGGATCGGCCCGAGAAAACCCGGGCGTCATCATTGCCAACACACCGCTACCGGACAGACTGCAGCCGCCCGATCCCACAGGGAAAGGGCAGAGCAGACCACGCTAGCCTGCACCGATAAAGCAACGAGCTAAATCAGGCAAGCCAGCGCCGGCAGCGTGCTAGCCAGCCAAGTCCCCGAGGGAGCCGGCCAACTAGCACACTAAAAAGCAACCGAGGCTGCCATACCGGGATGTCAGCAGCCGCCAAAATCCCCAAGGGAAAAAGGCAGAGCAGACCGCGCTAGCCTGCACCGGAGAAGCCCCTAGGGCTAGACCAGGCGAGCCAGCGGCCGGTAGCGAGGTAGACGGGCAAAACTCCCGAGAGAGAAACGCCCTACTAACACGCCATGAAGTAGCCGAAGCTACAACATCTTTAGGTGCTCCCAAAGCAGCGGGGCCGCCCTGGAAGAACCTCGGACCGGAGCCCGAACACCACCCCCCCCTGTTTCCTAAGCGAAACATAGACAGGGAAACTGTGTTCAATGGCGAACCATTGAAAACAGAAAGGCCACCGCAAAAGAACGAGCACCAAACGGAGTGACAGGGGAAGCGAGACCCGTAATGAACGCACGGAGAAAGAGGGTCGCGGGGCGGCGAGGGGGAAGCGAGCCAAACGGGCGCGCGTGTCGGAACGAAAACGAGCGTTGAAAAACAAAGGCGGGCCGCGGTAAGACCCGGCCCGCCAACACGGAGACAAAGATACCGTCGCGGTAACAAAGTCACACGCGGTAAGAATTTTCCAAAATCAGTTTTCACATATTTTATTAAATATACAACAAGCATAAGAATAAAATAATAGACACACACACCCAATAGAACTGTTTTATTGATAGTAAACAAACTACAAGAAACAGAAACAGGCTCACAAAAATCAAGACATCCAAAGCACGCAAACACGTGCGGCAATGGCTGCCTTTGTTTACCTTTTTTTCCCGCACAAAAATCACATGACCGCAACGGCGGCAAAAAAGGATATATATATAGAAGAACTCTCTAACGGGCGAAAAAACAACAGCTATTTCCGACCAGGTAGAGTGATATTCCAATTAATATATCCGATTAAATCCAGTATTGGTGTGAGTATATATATAGAGGCAATTCCGATTAAGGAAGACCATCATTCCTGTAAAACAATAAAGTCTCAATTTGGCTGGCTGCATTTAGACAGAGCCGCGATGAAACAACACGTCCGCTCAGGTTGCTGCCAAAACGGAATATAGCAGAGCAAAGGTCAGCTGGTGTTACCGGGGGTCACTGGTTTTGGGACCATTTTTCTATGGGGGTGTATATATTTTGGTCATTCCACTTCTCAAAAGGGAAATGCATAATGTTTCAGTCAACCTTGTGTCCAAGGCAAATCACTCAGTGTAATGATTTAGATTAATTTTGGATAATTTCAAGTTAAGTCTTTGTCAAATTTACAAAACATACAAAATGTTCCCCACAACGTGGAAGAATCCACTATTTTGGGTAAAAATATTGTACATCTAACCTAGCTTCCACAAAAAAAATTGAGAATTTTGGACAATATTCAAAGGTAATGCTTTTGTAAAATTTAACAAAAATAACTCACAAAATTTCCTACAAATGAGAAGGAATCCCTCTTTTTAGCGCAAAAGAAATCTTTTTCCCACCAGCCTAACTTCTATGAAATCCTTGCAAAGAATTATTTTTGGCAATTGTTCAAATTAACCTTTTTGTAAAATCTCACAAAAAACAAAATGCTCCCATAGATTTGCTTGTTCCTTACAGACACCCTTCTCATAGTCATCAACTGTTGTCACATTTTTCCCATTTTCGTACCTTCTGAATCTTCAGAGAGTACAATGTTACCAGATAATCTGATCATCACATTTTCTTGGTCGCTGGACCTGCCTGAAATGCACGCTTACAACTGGCATGATGAGAGCAAGCGGGGCGCATCAAAAAGTGAGCACACTTGGTGTTGAGTAGCACCTCCAGACACTTGCTTGTCTTTTGGAATGGATTGGATAAGGCCATCCAGCAAAATATCAACAATGGCTGGAATTATAAAAAAAAAAAAAAGGTTTGTGGTCTTGACTGTATGCTTGTGTGAAGTAAAACTTTCTTTTTTAAAAAGTTTTACTTTTGGAAGAATAAATGCAAGGATGCAATAATACAGGAAAGCAAACATAAGGAAACCATCTTGAACAGTCTTATAGGATTTTTAATGGCATTTTCATGCTTAATTTGCAAAGCAGTAAGGAAGCCATTTGTTTATTATTTATGCTAAGGTCTGCCACAAGCTTGAACTTCGCTCATTATCCTTTGTATGCTCACCAACAGTTTGCAAAGGATGAGGCTTGTGGCAGATGGCTGACGAAGTCATGTGATAGATTTTGCTCGGTTGTTGTTGGTGTTGCGAGTGGTGAGATATAATATGTAACAGGGAATAAAGTATGCAGCTTGTAGGAGTTTGCTGTACAGTTGTGCACATTCTGTCACAATTATGGAAACTCTTGATTTTTTTGCAATGAATACTCCAATGACCATGAAAACCATCTGGTACGTCTTTATTAAGAGATATTCATTATATATGAGCCGATAGATTCATGACAATAAATTCCTTTAACAATGTAATGCCTGATTATTTGTGGAGGTTAGACATGGCCGAAGAACCTCTCGATCTTAAAGAACTTCATGACATCAACCGATAACAAGAAATTATTCACAAATAGAGCCCAAAACAGTTGCCACTGTTACGGACAATCCACAATCCTTGAATAGTAATGGTATTACTTTTATGCCAGCCATTGTAGCAAGTCATAGCTCTAATCACAAGTACATGAAGCCTGATTATTAAAATATGTACAAAAAATAATCTTTTAGGCATAGTATAAAGGAACACGCACAAGTTCAACAAAACTAGAGGTTTCTTTATCCTACCTTGAATCTCTGGATTCCTAATGACAGATCCAATCTGTTTAAGAGCCTGTGGCCCCGCCTTCTTGTACTTCAATGTGATCTGTCAACACCTCCATTATGGCTTGGTACTATACTAGGCAGACATGATGACAGCTGCTTGGGTGCACAGAATGCCATGGCTCCAAGAAGTTCTACCGAGCCAGCCTTGGTCCGCCAGGAATCTTCTTCCAGAGCAGCAAGTAGGGATGGTAAGACTAGCTTGACGCCATGACCACTCAATTTACTCATCACTGCCACGGGCTTTATCATCTGTTGCTGTTAAAAGGAGCCCATTATGATTCAAACAAAGAGTTGGTAAACAGCAGGGGGACCGAAAAAATGTTGATTGGTCACTTGTCAAGTCCAATAAGTTTCCCTCAACCGTTTCACCACTGAGGTCTCGGATCCTGGCAGTGGCTTACCTCTCGGTGGCTTTATGTAAATTTGGTTTTATCGAGATCCATACTTCCACAGTTTGCCTCCGGGTACTACTGCGGTTTCCCTCCTCCTGCTCTAAATCGAGCTCTTTCTTTGGCAGAAATCTGTTCTGGTATATGGTTTTTCTCTATTGTGCTGATGCCTTTCATGCTGCCGCAAAGCACCTTGGACATTTGACATGGACATGTTGCGCATTAAAAATGCACAAAATTAGTATTTATTCATTTCTAATACCAATGTTTCCAGCTTTCACATCATTTTCAAAAGACTGTGGTCCAATTGACTTTACTGATGCATGTGAAAATTGTCCCAAAAATAGTGTTTGGAAAACACCAGAGGTCATATCTTTTATTGAAAGTCACTAGCATGCAATTGACAGACTTACCTCCCTACCATATTGGTTGCCATCACCAAAACACAAGAAGCATATGGGCAGGACATTGACCACATATGGCTCAAACGACGACCAAAGCATGGTACATACCATCTCGAAGGGCAAATAAGCCTGTAGAAAAAAGTAACACAAATATTTTTTGAAGCCATATTCCAATTAGTTAGGAAAGAATGATGACAAGGCTTCACAGGCCCTCCCATATAGTGGGAATCAGCTGAGTGAAACAATATCATTTTGAGCACAAAATACATCAACTGGGGTCTTTGGGGTACCTTTTTACAGAGCTACCCAAAACCACTCAAAATGCACAATAAATGTTTGGACTCTGTTACTTATTGTATTTGGGGGTCAGGTGAAGCCTAGACAACCACTGTTTTTGCTGAGCTTAATTGGGGGGAGGGGGGGGGAAGCACAGATTAGTTCATAGTCCTTAATTGTCATTTGTTAAGTATACTTTTCTATAGTCCGTGGATTTAATTCTCAGACAGAATTATTCAAACACATTATTTTTGTATAAATCATCTAACTGAAGCCTGATTTCCTTTCCATGTTGACTGAAACCATTTCATTTTCCTTCTGATAAGTGAATGCCCCAACTACCCATTTTAGCGAACCGCCATAAAAAGAGAATGGACTCGACCAGTGACCCCAGGTCACACCCTGTCGCCCATCCCTCCGTCCCCAATTCCGTTTGGCCCATAGGCCCACACGTACCCAACACATCCCATAAATCATGCTGTGGGGCGGGGCTGGAGCGGGAAGTCAACATTGGAAAGGAAATCATGCTTCATTAGATGATTTATAAAAACATAATTGTGTTTGCGATGAAATCATTAACTGAACGATTTCCTTTAACACCATGTGACTGAAATATATGCATGAACCACCGTTGAATGAATCTTTTTCAATCAACACCACCTAGCCACGTCATCGGAGGTGGAGCATGATATCTCCGAGAGAGGGCATAGATGGCAGTCAAGGCTGAATCAAAAAGCGCCAGAGCACAACACGTATGGAACTAATTCCAAAAAGCCAGGAACCCTTAACCACCTAACATTGGAATCACCAGGGGTGAGTAACAGGACCTCGACTTTATAATGTGTTTTAAATGACCTAGCAAAGTTTTTTGGAGAAAGCAGAGCCGAGAATCCCGCAGAAAAAAACAAGCCTAAGGAATCGGCGAAAGGAAGAACTCGAAGACAGACTGAAAATGCGACGTCGGCCTAGAAAAAAGGTCCAGAAGCACTCCGCACGCACAGGCCTATCCAAAAAACAAGGACTGGCCCCCTAGAGAGGGGGACCGCAGACCCACATATGAACCCACTGGGAGAGACCATAAACGGGGGAGATAAAGTTTTGGAAGACTGAATGAAGGGCAAAATATAAGTCCACCCTGGACCCGGAAGGGAAAGTCGTACAGCGTAGAGAGAGAAAAGTTCGGGGGGTCACGGAGACTACTGTTAGAGGTCCGGGTGTAAGTGTGACCCAACAAAGGAGTAGAACAAATAAAATCAGCATAGGACTACGAGCGGAGGAGAGCGCCTGCTGAGTCTTATCTAAGGCGGAAATTGGTTGGGGCGTAGTGCTACGCCAACACTCGCGGCGCGACAAAAAAACGAAAACAAAAAAATCTCCAGGATAACGTAACATAAAAGAACATAACTTATATTAAAAAAAAATAATAATAATAAATAATTCAAATATGAAAAATAAAAAGTTTTTTTTTTTTTTTTAAAAATTAAAATAGAAGAATAAAATAACTAGGTGAAAAAAAAAAGGGGGTAAGGGGGGGGTGGGGGTGTACAGGAACAGAGACGCTCGGCATTACAAGGGGCTAGAGTCAAAGTCTAGAACGACAACATCACCGGAGAGGTGGCCGAACGGCAATAACACACTTAGGACGTACTTAGGTGTGGAGGCTAGACATAGTACGACCAGAGAAGATCCGCAACACACTTACATGTGTCTAGGAAAGGGGGACATCTAAGACACAAAGTCTCAAAAATTTCCATGCGAACAATCCCACCGTCAACGGCTGTCGGCAAGCCATGTGAGAGTTGTACAGGATTCAGCCATACACTACAGGGAAGGAAAAATGATCATACACCGACGCCTCGTATCAATAGAGAGACAGTAGCATAACACGCGTGCCGGCAAAAACCAGAGAGAGCCTCCACAGCCCACGGGGGCCAAATGAGCGCGCAGAGCAAGTCAAACTGCTGAGATAATAATAACTAGCACATCCGGTCGAGATCGGGTCGCGAAGATTCAAACCTGGTGCACAAACGAGACAGAAGCTGCGGTTAACCGCACCGGAAGTCTAGCAGAGGGGAAACACTCCAGAGGGCGACTTCAGCAGACACGAGTCACCCGAGAGTGCGCCCGAGTCAGAGAGTCAAACGTAAGCAATACTGATCGGGAAAACCCGATGACCAGGAGGCAAAACCGTGGACCTGTCACAGAGCTGCAGTGTACCAAGTGTCCGTAGAATTGACAGTAAGGGATGAACCTGATAACAGAGGAGAGCGGAACTTCTTGGGGAACAACGAGGGCAAAACGTTAAATGCGGTAGGACAACAGAAGCCACTTATGCCAAAGGCACCGCTAACGGGAACAAAAAGGATAGACGCATACTACAAGCACGGAAACGGATCCTCGACCACACCATGGTAAACATACACAAGGTCCCAACGGGGGTATAACGCAACAGCAGAGGCACATTGCGCTGCCCGGGAGCGACAGGAGGCTTCGCCAGGCCACTACGAAAGAGGACAAAGTCCACATGAGCTCACAAGAGAGTATACAAAATCCCCGAGGTGCGAAGAAGTGGGCATTCCATGCAATGGATCCACAGAGCTCCCAAGGTCAGGTAAATAACGAGTAGCCAGAGCGACACGTGAAGCGTGGCCAAAAACGGACCCCGGAGATGAAGAGAATACTAATGGGTAAAAGGGGAGCGAAACAACATTGTCCAAGTCAGTCAACACGGCTGTGGCTGACAGATACCAACCAACTGCCACGTACAACACCATTGAGACTCTAGGCCGCCAGTGAACAGGCTCGTGAGAACCCACCATAACAATGGCATACCCCTTCGCGGGGAGGAGTGAACAAGGCTCTAGGCAACTGCCGAGTGTGGAGACAAAGGGCTGGCATCAGGAAAAAGCAGCGCAAGGATGAGAAGAGCGGTCACCAGGCTGAACGTCCTGTGAAAACTCGCTGGACAGAAGGAGGGTGTGGCGGAACACCCGCTAGGACGACACGACCGAGACTAACTATCGGGAGCACACCCCGGCCTGAATACCCGGGACTCACCGCTAGCCCGGAGACGAGCACCAACGCTAGGAAGGAAGGAGCCACGAACGATCCCGACAACGGCTAAATAAGGGAAAGGACGCGGAAACAAGGTTCCCGCGCTAAGTCGCGACTGTGAGACGCCCAAAGGATGGGAGCATCGTCGAGCGACCCACAAGACCGCGTGTCCTCAGATCCCCAGCCGGCTCTGCGGAAAAGGAAAACCTTTGTTTCATCAACAGTGGTGTAAAGGAAAACATTTCATTGAATATTTATTTCAAAACCATATGTTTCTGAGTAAGCGAAAACTGAAGCCACCGAGGGGCACGGAACAAGGATTAAACAAAAAAGCGCCCCACGAGAGGATTAGGTGTAGCGCAGGTGCGAGGGGAACCAAAAGGGAAGTTGGGGAAGAGGGTGTCCCGGTGGAACCCTCACTCCCGTACACTAAAAGGGGAAGCGCGTTACAACGTGGAGTGGAAGCCAGTTTGAGTGTAAACACATCCAACCTATCTGCGCACTGTCGCCACCGATCCAAGGGAGACAGCGGACCGGGGTAGTCAGCTGGGAGCCAAGGAAATTGCGAAACTGTCAAAGCCAGCCCCTAGCTCCCGAACAAACGGAATAAGTGGATCCGACGGTCAAGACACCGACCCAACAAATGCGGATGTCCATGCGAAGTCGAAAGACCTCAAGTGCTAGGAGTTAGGCCTGGGAGCGCGGGTAGGTTAGGCAGCAGAGCCAAACGACCAGCGCACAGGACGAACGGCCCAGAGGGGGCGAGGGCATCCACCTGGGTGGGAGCCAATCCCCAATTGGATTGGGGTGGGGTGTGGGGGGGGGGGGTGGAACCCGAGCATCAGCGTCAAGACGAATAACCAAAGCCCGAGACCGGCAGAGCAGGCTAGGCCCTGAGGGTACCAGCCGGCATGTAGGCAGAGGTCTCGCGCCCGCACAGAAGTAGGATCAAGGGCAATGAAGAACAGCCAAGCTCAATGATCAGGTTCCCCATACGGGTGTAAGGCCAAGGGAGAAGGACATAGAGCCCCTACCCCAGTCCTGAGCCGGCCCATTGAAGCCCCTGAAGGGGCCACGCCAGACCAGCACAGGCAAAGGCCTCATAAACCCCGAAGGGGTGTCCAAGGTAATACACAAAGCAGCAGGGCATTAGCCCTATGCCATTTCCCGACAAGTGCCCCATCCCAGCTGCTAGGGGATCACCAGGGCCAGCTACCCGAATGAGATAAAGGGTCTAAGTCGAGAAGCAAAGCTAGACGATGAGAAGCCCAAGGGCTAGGCCAAAGCGAAGTCAAAAGACCTCCAAGGCTATAGGCAACGACTCCCGAGGAAGCCGTTGAGCAAAGACCCAAAGACCATTATCAAGCCAAGGCTAGAACATGGACTAGACCCAATGGGGAAACAAGACTAACGCCAGACCAACTGTGGTCACTAGCCGACTCTGAAGCGGCGTGGCTAGGCCCCCCCGCTGTGCCCCGAATAAGAGGAGCAGCAAGCTGCATCATATCTAGAGTCCAGCTCCCCCGCTAGGGGACATCGGACCAGTCTAGGTATCAGGTCAAAAGCCTACACAAGCAGAGCCTAAGAGCCGGACAGTCTAGGCCTAATGGCCGCAGCGCTAACTGCAGAGACAAAAGGCCTCAAGTCCCTCGATGGTGCATCGGATCGGGCCCGGACTTAGCACACACATGGAGCTAAGCTACCGGGACAGCAACATTCGCCGCCCACTAAGGCACGCGGACGCGCCGGCAACCCGAGCTGAAAGCCCATGGGCCGTGAGCCTAGTGCTAAAGGCTAAGGTGCTGCATCTCGAACGAAGCTTTGCAATCTATAGCACTGCAGATGGCGCCCCATGCCCAGGGAGTCGGGGGGGGCGGGGCGTATGCCCCACCACATTCATTTGCATAAGCACCCCGTAGTGGGACCCTGTCTGCCTTAGATGAGAGCAACGTGAAGATATGTACGCGGGTCCCGAGGACTAACAAAAACAAGTCGAGAGGGCTTATCACGCCAGTCAATGGCGACATCCAGCCATGAGTTGAAGCCACTGAAGCTAGGCCGCCCCTTAGGGGAGCCCCGCCAAAGAGCAGACTTGAGTAGAGACCCAGAGAAACACCGCTACCTACGGCATCCCTGAAGGGAGCCCTGAGACCAAGGCCGCGCGACATCCCCACAAGGGAGACAGTCGCGGCGCCGAGTTTTTTTGAAATCAACACCATGGAGGTGGACAAACCATCCCCGAGCTACATCCCCCGTAAGCATTAGACCAATCTGTGGTTAAGCCCGGAAATCCACGCCAACAACGCGGATAACCGGCCACCCGAAATCAACGCCGATGACGGCGGATAAACGCCACCATGCCGCGTACCCCTACTGGGAGGAGACGCGGCATAAACGGATTGAATGGTATCCAATCAACCAGCCAATCACCTCCGAGAGTGAGACGCTATAATGGAGTAGTACTCCACGCCCGAAGGCGGGAGAACAACCCCTAAGTCCCGGAGCCACGAGCCTATACAACCGCAGAAGAGACTTTAGCGACAGCGCCAAGCACTGGCAACGCAGCTCGCCCTGACGGGCATGCTGGTAAGCAGCGGCACCGGTCCCCGTGGAGGTAACCCCCTGAATGGCTACCCCCACAGGGCGCCGATAACTGAAACACGCCACTGGTGCCACCTTAAACCGCGTAACCGTAGCGGAAAAGCTCTGGCCGAACGCACCAGTTAACGCACACAACCCCGCGTAGCGGGACCACCTGTCGAAGCGCTGCCCCGCTTCCCCCCTAGCCCGTGAAGGCCTGTATAGCATGCAGCACATCCATATTAACCCCTCGGGGCTATCAGGCTAGGCCATGCGGGGTATGCCGAAGCAGCGGAACCGTAGCGTGAACAGCGCTTGACGAAACCGCCCAGGTACCTCACACGGTACCCCGCGTGAGAGGTGGCCAACCTAGCGAAGCGCTGCTCTCCCCATCCCCCTAGCCCTGAAGGCCCGTGAAGCACCAGCACAAGCCATATTAACCCTCGCTGGCTAGGCAGCTAGCCTGCGGGGTGTGCCGTAACGGCTGAACCGCAGCGGATCTATCTCCGTACTAACCGCAACCAGTACCACCGCGCACGGTACCCAGCGTGAGCGGGGCCAACCTAGCGAAGCGCCGCACGGCTCTCCTAGCCCGTGAAGAGCTGGTGAAGCATGCAGCTAGCAGGCTAGCCATGTGAGCATAATCGACACCCGCGGCGCCCCATAGTCGGGGCTCCCTAGGACCCACCTCAGGCTGAACGAATCAAGCCCGCGAGATGGGAACCCGGCAGCGCGGTCGCAGAGTCCGATGACTCCTAAACCACACGCCGGGGGTCGATACTGGCGATGGATCGCCCGAGAGAACCCGGGCGTCACCATAGTCCACTCACCACTACCCGACGGACTGCAGCCGCCCAATCCCCTAGGAAAAGGGCAAGCAGACATGCATCCTGCACCGATAAAGCAACGATCTAAATCAGGCGAGCCAGCGCAGGCAGCGTGCTAGCCAGGCTAGCCCCCGAGGGAGGCGCCGCCACATGCTCTGTTAACCGGGATGTCCGCAGCCTGCGCCAAAGATCCCCGAGGGAAAAGGCAGGGCAGACCGCGCTAGCCTGCACCGGAGAAGCTCCTAGGGCTAGACCAAAAGGAAGGAACAGGCGAGCCAGCGGCCGTTAGCGAGGTAGATGGGCGAAACTCCCCTATGGAGAAACGCCGCTACTAACACGCCATGAAGTAGCCGAGCTACAACACCTTCAGGTGCTCCCACAGCAGCGGGGCCGCCTTGGAATAACCTCGGACCGGAGCCGAATGACACCCCCCCCTTTTTCCTAAGCGAACATAGACAGGGGAAACTTTGTTCAATGGCGAACCATTGAAAGCTGAAAGGCCACCGCAAAGGAACTAGCACCAAACGGAGCACACGAATCAAGCCCGTAATGAACGCACGTAGAAAGATGGTCGCGTGCGCGCGGGTGAACGATCCAGATGGGGCTGCTTGTCGAACGAAAACAAACAAAGAAAAACATAGGCGTGCCGCGTAAAACCCGTCCCGCCAACGCGGAGACAAAAATACCGTCGCGGTAACAAAGTCACACACGGTAAAGATTTTTCCAAAGTCATTTTCACATATTTTATAGAATACAACAACATAAGAAAAATATAGACACACTCACCCACTAGAACTGTTTTAATTGATAGTATGACGAACACAAGAAACAGAAACAGCTCACAAGAAGCAAGGCCTCCAAAGCACGCGACCGTTCGCAATGGCTGCCTTTGTTTCGCTTATTTTACCGCTACACAGATCACGTGACCGCACCGGCGGCAAAAGAAGGATACATACTAAAAGCTCTCCGACGGTGTAAAAGTCGCCGTTAATTCCGTCCAAATTGAGCGTTATAAATCCAGTATATAATGCAGTAATATATCCAGATAGTATTTGGTATAGTAGTAGATATATCCTATTGAGACGACAACAGTCCATATCAATATCTCAGATAATTTGGCTGCTATCACAGAGCTGCGATGTACACGCGTCCATTTTGTATGGCGGCCACACGGAATTGGGAGAGGGATGTGGTCGACATGGTGTGACCTGGGGTCACTGGTCGAGTCATTCTCTCTTTTAGGGGGGCTAAAATGGTTTTTGGGGGCATTTCACACTTCTAAAGGAAAATGCCTATGTTTCAGAGGTCACATTGGTGTAAAGGAAATCATTTAAGTGTAATATTTGGACATATGCCACGTAGGTGCCGTTAAATAGCAGGGTAACGCACTAGTAATCAATGCCGTAATTGACCAAAGTATGCACTAAACTATGCGTAGTTGAAGGCGCTTGTACGGGCTGTGCGTGCGAACTAGCCGAGAAATAATCCCCAACTACAGAGACTTGTTTTAAACTGAATCTGTTTTTCAATTACGGTATTTGGTGATGATGTAGGGATCTATACACATACAAACAACAACCAATGCTTTATTCAAGAATTTCATAAAATTACACCAATAAAACTGTGTTTTTTTTACATGTCACCCTTTGACACATAGAACCATCAAATCCAAAACAATTCCTAGGAATTAAGAATTGGCCAAAAACTTGTGAAGAAAAATATCCTGCCTTATACCTTCTCCTATGTCTGAGAGTTCTTTTTATCCTGTATAGCATCCTGCAAAGTTGTACATTATTTCTAATTGTTTTCAAGCGATGTATACCGAGGCCTTTGACAAGGCCAGCTAGTCCATATGCGCACCCCTATTTCCCCTCTCACCATAGTTTTCTGACTCAAGGAGTAGAGCTAAGAGACGCTTGACTATTGGGGCGCATCTGCTTTGATGGCTGGTACTAATGGTGGCAGACAGTTGGCTACAGCCTCCTGCACCTGTATATATTCAGACAAGGAGAAAACTTTGTTTATCTTATGATGGTTGCAAGCCAGAGTAAAATAGTTGAGAGGTTCCCCCACCTGAGCACAACATAAATTTTTGTTTTTTTACTGGAAAGGCCACACTACATTCCTTAAAGGTTGACTTGGAGATTTCCCGAGGATGCCGCCTTCAATGTTCTAACATAGCTTGTTCATACACTATCACTGTCTGCAATAGCTAAGCTCAAAGCCGATGTCCTTCATCTAAAACTCACACAATAAATTTCTGTCCTGAAGTTTAATTTTGGACAAACAGCATCTATATTATTATGCATCTGTGGTGCAATACCACAGTGCGATTAGCGCTTACCGCCCAACACCGCACAATACGCAAAAATATCGGCATTCGGTCATGCAACCTCGTCAGCAAATGCTCTGGTTTTTTATTAGTTTTGAAGCCATTTTAAAACTATTTTGGTCAAGTCCAGCTTCTTTTTGCATAATATAATAATATTGGATGGCTTTTTTTTATTCGGCTGATAACAGAAAATATCGCCCTCCCCAAGAAAATATCGGCTCGTCTTCGACTACTCACCTGATATTTTATCTAGGCTCGGGCGATATTTCTGTTATTGCACCTCAGCCATCCAATATTATTCAAAAAAACACATTAACTTTTTTATAAATCATTTAACTGAACCCCGATTTTGCCTTCCACTGTTTGACTGAAACATATGCATTTCCTTCCTGAGAAGTGGAATGCCCCCAAAATCAACCTTTTTATTTTTACGCACCCCTACAAGAGAAAATGGTCTCAACCAGTACCCCGGTCACACCTTTCACCATTACTCTTCCCCAATTCCCGTTTTGGCTCATAGCCCACACAGACCATGCCATATCATGTTGTGGGGCGGGCTTGGAAGCGGGAAGTCAACCTTGGAAAGGAAACTAGGCTTCAGTTACATGATTTATCAAACATACTGTGTTTTTTGAATAAATCATTACCTGAACTGATTTCCGTTACAACAACCAATGTTGACTGAAACATATGCATTAACCCCCCGTTGAATGAATTACTTCAATCAACACCAGACAGACTCACTCAGTCGGCATGAGGAACATAGATTATTTTTCAGAGAGCAGCCCTAGGATGCAGTCAAGGTATACCCAAACGCCAGAGCCAGAAAACACATGGAATCTACATTCCTAAAAGTCAGGAAGCCACACTCACCTAGACGTGAGTACACCAGGGGGAGATAATAGACCTTAGACGTAAAAATGTGTTTTAAATGACCTGGCCAAGTTTTTTTTGGGTTTTGGTGGAGAGCCAGAGCCGAGAATCCCTCATAGCAAACCCACAGCCTAAGATAGGCGAGAGGAAGAGCTCTAGCAAGAGACTGGAGTGCCACGTAAGGCCCTGGACAAGGCCCGAAGCCACCCCTGCGGCAAAGGGCGGCGAACAAGGCCTCACAGCCTTGCGAACAATTGAGGATCCGGGAGGGAACCAGGGAAGCGCAAGGCGGACCCCCCGCGTAAAATGCGGGGCAAAGAAGCCTAACGCCAAAAAACGGAGGAACGGGCCCCCTAGAGAGGGGGTCCGATCAGAACACCACCGATGAACCCCCCCACGGAGAAGGCCCGGGGGAGATAAAGGTTAAGAGACTGAATGAAGGCTTAAGGCCCCAGCCCCGTGGATGGCTGAGAGATAAAGTCCGACCCTGAACCCCGGGAAAACAAAAAAAAAAAGAAGAAGCTACAAGAGAAGGAATCTCCGAGCTAATCCATCCAGCCAGGAAAGGGACCGAAAGAGAAATAAAAGCGAGGGCAGAGCGATCGCCGCACCCAAGCGTTGGGGCTCCGCCAAGAACTCGCCGATAGAACTCAGATCCCAAAAGGGAACTTAGCTTTCGGGTCAAAACGGACGGCCTGCAGGAGTCAATGGAATGAACCAACGTCACCTGAGGAAGGACGAACCGAACAACCTAGGCTTTGGTAGGCCGAGCTATCGAGTCCGAAAAATCCATAGATAACGACGATCGGAGACGCTAACAAAGCCTCAAGATACGAAAAGTCCCACCTAAGACTGTCACAGCCAGGAAATGGAGGGACGATTCAGGCCTCGACTCGTAGGTAGACAGAACACCGAGGAAGAACGAGGCAGAACTCTGCAATACCGGGAGCCACGGGAACACCAGAGCGGGCAACGAAGCGCAGTAAAGGCAAATTAATAATAAACTAGCACTCCCAAGATCGGGCCAGAGACAATCCTGGCCCGAAAGGTAGACAAGTGGGTAAACCACGAGAAGTCTACCAGAGGGGAGAACCCAGAGGTTAGCTCTGCAAGAAGAAACACGAGTCGAGCCCAGAGAGGGACCCCAGCCGAGAGCTCACTAACCGCTCGGGGAAGCCCGAGCCGAAGCCTGACCAGGGGGCCTGTCAGCAGAGAGCAGTGTAACAAAGTCGTATCGAAGACAGAATTGGAACCTAACATGAGGAACTTATGGACCGAACGACAACGGTATCGAGGAGGCAAACAAGAAGCCGCGTAGCCGAACTCGGCTACGGGCATAAGGATGCCCCAAGAAGAGGTCGCCAGACAGCACAGCGGCTTCGACACAATCTCCCGAGGAGAAGAAAGTGAAGAGTGCCACCGGAGAGGTGCTACGAACGGGCGAGTTACCGATTAAGGATCACCAACGCCTCGAAGGAAAGGGAGTAACAACTCGTCAACCAAACTCGAGACGTCAGACATGGAAGCATGACACAACGGGGGTTTACGCCCCAGAGACATCCCAAGACGGGAGCGAGAAGCTCCCAACCGATAAAGATAGGTCATAGACTTAGAGAGGGGATAAAAATCTCCAAAGTCGGAAAATGGGCAGACACCATGTCAAGGGCTCCCAGGTCGTAAAGACAGGGAACCAGAGCAACCCCACCGACGTGCCCAGGACCCGAGGGTACTAAGGGGGAAAAGCACAAGATCTAGTCGCAAGGCACGGCGGGAAGACAAGACCTTGCCAACTGCCAAGAACAACGGAGAAAGCCGCCAGTGAAGGCAAGTTTGGAGAACCCACCAAACAAGAGAATATCCCGGAACGGGGATTCCCACTCAGGCAGCACAGTTGAGACAGAGAGGCGGTGGCAAAGGAAAAACCCGCAAGTGAAGACATCGAACAACGGGAGCCTGAAAAACCGCGGGAGAGGGGAGGGAGGGAACCCCCTAAGACAGACACCGACGAATCGGGAGCACACACCGGGCCTGAAGCCCGGGAACCGCCGCTAGGCCCGGACAAGCCCAAACGCTAGGCCCGGACGAGACCTAACGCTAGGCCGGAACCAGGCCCGACGCGAGCACGTACAACGAGCACCAAAGAGGGGCACCGTCGAGTCGACCCAAAACCCGTGTCCAGGTCCTCCCAAGGGAGACAGCGGACCAGGCTAGTCAGCCGGGCGCCAAAGGAATGTGCGAGAACTGTCACAGTGCAGCCCCTAAATCCCGAACAAACGGGAGAAGGGATCAACAGTCAAGACACGACCAACAGGGGCGTGTCCAGGCTAAACGTCGAAAGACATTGAAGGGCTAGCACCAAGGGGCGAGGAGTAGGCCTGGGAGCACAGGTAAGGTTAGACAAAAGAGCCAAACCACCAGCGCGCCTAGGACAGCCCAGAGGGGGCGAGGGCATCCACCGGGTGGGAGCCAAGCCCCAATGAGGGAACCCAAGCATCAGCGTCAAGACTTAATGACCAAGGCCCGAGACCGGCAAGAGCAGGGGCTAGGCAACGAGGGCACCAGCCGGCATGTACGCCGAGGTCTCACGCCCGACAACAAGAGTGAGGCGGAGGGCAAGGGAGAACAGCAAAGGCGCGATGATCAGTACCCCGTACAGGGTGTAAGGCCAAGGGAGACGGACATAAGCCCCTACCCCAGGGACCTAGGCCGGGCCCAGTGAAGGCCCCTGGAGGGCCCACGACAGAACGGGCATAGGCACAGGCCTCCTTAAACCCCGAAGGGGCCAAGGGAATACACCAAGCAGCAGGGCATCGGCCCTAGACCAGGCTAGGCCCGACAAGGGTCCAGCAAAGCTGCGTGGAAAAGAACCAGGCCAGCTACCCCGAATGGAGATGAAGGGTCTAAGGGCGAGTAGCAAAGTAGGCATGAAAGCCCCAAGGGCCAGGCCAAGGCGAAAGTCAAAGGACGCAAGGCCTAAAGGCCACGGGACCTCCAAGAAGTAGTGGGCTAAAGACCAAAGACCAGTATCACACCAAAGCCTGATACATGGTCTAGACCCCAAGGGGGAACAGGACTAACGCCAGACGGCACTGTCATAGGCCCGACTCGGACGCGGCGCTAGGCCAGCTGATCCCCCAGGAGGGGAGCAGCGAAACTGCATCATAGCCAGAGTCCAGGTTCCCCAAGGGAGACAGCGGAAAGGGCTAGGTAGCGTAAGCCAGGACAGCCAAGGCCTAAATGGCCTAGCGCCTAACCGGCAGAGAACAGAGGCCTCAAGACCCCGATGGTACACACGGAACGGGCCCGGACTAGCACCAAGAAGGAGCTAGGCGACCGGGGCAGCAACAGTCACCGCCAACAGAGCAGCGACGGAGAGCCGCGGCCCATGAGCTGAAAAAGCCCATGGGAGGCTAGTAGACAGCCCAAGGCTACCCAAGCTCCAAAGGGAGCCCGAGCAGCGAAAGCACACCCAGCGGAGCCGGGGGCAGAGTGCATAAGGCTAAGGTCCGGATCCCGACGAAGCTGCAAACTATGCACGCAGGATGCGCCCCATGCCAGGCCGAGGCGGGCTAGGCCCTCCACAGGCAGGGCAGGAGCAAGGTGGGGGACCCTGCAGAAGCTAGAGCAACGTCGGAGAATAGACGCGGTAACCCCGGACTACACAAGGCTGGAGGGCTCCCATCCCAAGGCCAGGCAACATGCCAGCCAGGGGTTAAGCCACTGAAGCTAGGCTGCCCCGTAGGGGAGCCCCGCCAAAGAGCAGACTTGGTAGACCCGAGAGAACCGCCGAGGCCTACAGCATCCCCGAGGGAGGCCAGCTAGCCAAGGCGGCGCGACATCCCCGCAAGGTGAGACAGGCGCGGCGCCGTGAGTTGAAAGTCAACACCAGGAAAGGTGGACAAACAACACCCGCGCAAAGCCCGAAAGAGGGACCAGTCGCTGTGGTTAAGACCCATAAAATCAACGCCAACGACGCGATAAACGGCCAGCATGCAGCGCACCCCTGTGGAAGGAGGAGCGCAAAGAGATGGAGTGTGACCAATCAACCCAAGCCAGTCACCTCCGAGAGGTGAGACGCTATAAAAGGGGAGTGTACTCCGCGCCCGAAGGCGGGGGGAACAGCCCCTAGAGGCCCGGAGACACGAGCTATACACCCCGCGAGAGACATATAGCGACAGAGGCTAAGCATGGGCACGCAGCGCGCCTGAAGGGCATTGGCAGCTGCACCGAGCCCCCGCGGAGGCAAGCCCGAGGCGCCCCCCGATGGGCGCCGAGAACGGAAACACCCACAGGGGGTACCGTAACGGCGTGGGACCGTAGAGGGAAACTAGGCTGGACGGACCGCCACCAGTACCGCACACGGAATCCCAGCGTGAGCGGGGACCAACCTGGCCGAGCGCTGCGCGCCCCACCAGCCGGGAAGGCATGGTGAAGCAGCGCACGAGCCAGATTAACCCCGCGGGGCTAGCCATGCAGGGTGTGCCGAAAAGGCTGAACTGTAGCGGGAACCAGTGCTGGTTGAACCGCACCAGTAACCGCGCACGGTACCCGCGTGAGCGGGAAACGAACCTGGGGAAGCGCTGCGCGCCCCACCTAGCCGTGAAGGCCTGGAAGCATGCAGCACAAAGCAAGATGACACCGCGTGGCTAAGAGGCTAGGCCATGCGAGGCGCAGTGAGCATAACGACACCGCGGAGCCCAGTAACGGGGCGCCTGAGGAAACCACTCAGGGATGGACGAACCAAGCCCCGAGACCGGTATCACGGTAGCGCGGTCGCAGAGTCCGAGAACCCCTAAACCACGAGCGCCGGGTGCAGTACTGGCCGATGGATCGGCCCGAGAAACCCGGG
>JAMKCH010070933.1:0-15532 GCA_023653785.1 Ophioderma brevispina
CAATTTTCTTATCAATCCTGGTGAACACTTAGTCTCACAAAAGGGGTTAGTTTTCATCCAGGTCCACGGGAGCTGAAGAGGGGTGGGTGTGCAGACGAGTCGATCTTCAAGGAAAGAAAGACTCCAGGTTTTGTTTAGATCGGCTGGTAAATGAGTTTGAGACGTTTTGATTGGAAACATGAAATTTTGCATAATTTGTGAGGTGTAAAGTGAGGATTAAATTGTGGGACTTTGTGAAACACCAGTATTGTGGGGGTTGAAAGTCAGTGTTTCCCTGTATTTAAAAAGGAAATTGGCTCACTTTTGACAATCAGTTACTCGCGACTAGGGAGTTGAATACGCTCCACGTTTTCTCGTAAATTGTTAGATTAGCAATTTAATTTGCCTGAGGTTTTGAAGCTCTTTAATGAAGAATTTGGTGTTGTGCCACACCCTTTGAATTTGGCGCCTCAGCGAAAATGGGCTGCATGTTGGGGGAGTGTGGCAGAATTCTGCAATTCGTCCCCTCTTTTAATTGGGGAATTGTGCGGCAAATTTGTAGACTTTTAAGTTTTAAAAGTGGTTGAGATAATTCAATCCCTGTGTTGAAAAGTAGAAGCGGGGCGGATGTCAATGAGGAGGAGTCAGATTTCTTTGTTTCCTGGTCACACCCTTTCACTTCGTAGTAATGGTTTACTGATTGCTTTGAAAGAAAATATTTGCTAGGCAATTTGATTTCTAATTAAGTTATGTATCTATGGTCATTTTTAAAAAGGATCCTATTGAATTTGGAGAATTTAAGAACTTGAATTAGGCAGTTTTAAAATATTGGTTAAATTTGAATAGCACTTTGGAAATAAGCAGCCAAAAGTAAAAGAAATTAATAATCAATGAGAATTAATAACATAGAATTCAGGGGCTAGAAAGTCATTCCGAGGGGTTTGGATAACCAGCTTGGTGAATTGTTATGGGCAGGTCTTGGCTTCTTTAGTTAGGTTTTGGGCTTGTCGTCTCGACAATTCTCCGGTGATTTCCTAGAACCCTTCCGGGTGGCTTTAGGTCCGCAAAATTTACAAACTAAGAATTCCTCAAAGTTAATTCCAGAGTTAAACTAAGGTAAAAAAGCTGCCAAGTTTTCAGTGAAGCTGCTGAATTTAAACACTGAAGGCGTCCTTTGTGAAATTTGAATGTGAATCGTGACTTTAAAGAATTTATTGCATAAAATGAAGCTTCCAAAGATTTGTCATTGCAAGAATTCCAGGAGTGGACCTTGGGATTGTTTAAGAGGAAGACTTTAATATGGTCAAATAAAAATATTCCGAGCCCGTTGCGGAACTCGTCGAAGCTTACGCTACCATTAAGACCCCCGGCTCGTTACAGTATTAAGTGGTTTTCATACACCTTCTGTGTTAGTGGGTTAAATCCCACTACACAAATTCAATCTGTGTACACTGCATCCGCTTTTCCGGTCCACAGGGAAAACCAAGACAGGGAATGCATTCTGGAACCACTCATTAAGTATTTTTTAAGTGTAGCGACAGCGCAGAGCCAAAACATGAGGCATCTGAACTGTGACCCTTTCCTAAATGAGGAGTCCTAAAATTTTGTTGGACTAGTAACACACCATTCAAGTGGGGTAAGGATCTGGTCGGTGTCCATTTTTGTATATTCATCTTAAAGAAATAGTCATGATTCTGCATATTGGAAATTTGGTATGGATGGAAAGTTAAGTAACGTAGATTACAATAAATCAAAAAGTTGGAAAAATTGCCACATTTGGTTGAGTATTTTGCCCCTTTTAATTTTCCGCCCAATAGCTTTCTCTAAAAAAAACGATCCGCAAATCCCACATCGCAGGCAAATGGTTATGTCAAAGTGATACCCTCATATCGCATTGTTGCCACTTTCCTATCAAGTGAACTGCCCAGGGGGGTAGGAACAGCCATCCTAACAGCACGCCTGAATTCAAATTGGCATCAACATCCGGCGCGACTCGAGTGCTAGTCCTTGGCACAGACTTAACGGTAAGAGGCGCTGATTTACGCTATCGGACGGTTTACACTCAGACTTGCTAAAGTCTAGCCGGTCACAAATATTTTAAATCTAAATGACCGTTATTGGAAATTAACACTATTTTGCACGGGGTTAATCCACTAACCCCCGACGGATTTTGAATCATAGATTTAGTCCTTTATTTAATCATATTACTAGATTGTATTAAACCTAGGGTTAAGAGGAGTTTTGTAATGAAACTTAGACACAGGCTACCATAGTAAATGCACGTAGCAGCTCACCAAATTACCGTTTGAAATCCCCAAATTCGAGCAGGTCGTGTCCTACCCCCCTCCCCTGTGAACTGCGATCGATGTGGTTTTATATCAATAATAATTCAAACACAACGACATGAAACAAAAATACTGAAAACAATATTTTTAAAAATATTTTTCAAATTTCAATTTGTTAGTACTTTCATTAATCCCTCAATATACAGTGTCGCACTAACAATTCGAGTCAACACGCTGTTTTGGTCATCACTTTGACATTACGAGGAGAGCAAAATTGGGCGCTTTGATCAATGAAGCATGGCGAAAAATCCGCCCTTTTCTTCGTATGAACAAACAAAGCAAATTAAAATGCCTCTACTTTTTGTTAATTTTACATCAAATTGTATTATTTTTTTTAATTTTTTATCTAAAATAATATTGAAGCAGTGAATGGCAAGTCAAACTGAGCTTGACAAAAAATCTTGACATATTCCTTTAAGCTTGTTGGAACTGCACATTCTAACTTTTAGTAATTTCAAGTAGTGTGGGTGGCAGGCTCCAAGCAAACAGAAGGCCTAAGGCAATTTCCTTAGGTGCCCCTACCATTTGCATTGGCTGCCCTAAAACCTTTGCTATTCTTAACATGTATGCCTTGTGCCCTTTTTAATTGCCTTGCCCGCCCTAATTCCTTATTTTGGAGCCTGGGTGTGTGTTCAAAAACATGCAAATCTTCAATGAAACTCAAAAAATTCATCATATTCGTTTGTGGAAGAGGTATGGTCCTATCTTCCAAACAATCCAATTTTGAAAAAAAGTCCCTTTATCGATAAAATGTTTGATGAGAGGTCCCATGAATTGTTCTGTTCACAACCCCCTCAAAAAATATCAACCCTGCAGTGTGCTGTTTACTGGTTATCACAACTATACTAAATTACACAATTAGTTAACATGTACACAGGGTGCATATCACACACCGAGGTGCTCAGAACCGAGTGCATCTTACATTTGTTGTTCCATGGCATCCGACAACACGCCGAAACCCCAATTTTTGCCCTATGTGTGACAGACAACCGTTTCACTTACGATTTGTACAGGCAGTGTTTTCGGCGTTACACACTAAAGAAGACACTAGATATTTGAACAGGAAATAATATGGCATCTTGTAGGTTTCTTCATCATTCCTATTTCTAATCACATCCTCTGCCCTAGTGGCCCGCCTCTGCCTGGACTGCCTCACTACAACTGAAACTCTTCTAGGTCCACCACAGACCTAAATAACTAGTGAATTTTATTTTTCTAAAAAAAAAAAAAGAAAAAAAAAAAAAAAAATTACCTAACTTCCAAAAAAGTGCTCTATTTTTCATCAGTTTTTCACTTTCATATTCCCATGGCAATCTATCCACTGCGGTACTATTTATTTAATCCTTTTCATTGAGGTACACAGCTTACAGTGTCAGCACTGCTTTCACAAAGCAGGGCCCTCATATACAGAAAGATCATTAACATTATAACAATAATTAATGAAACAATATAATAGAAAGATTAAACAAACTTACCTATTTCGTAGTTTGTCGCTATTTCATTAAAGTCATGGTGAACACAAGAGATTAACTGAGATACGGGCGGCGCCCGCGCATGCGCGCCTCAGATTTTAAAATCCATAATGAGACCGAGTGTTAGTAATGGTGAACATAACCTGCCATAAGTCTCAACTCATAGGGAGGGAGAGGTGGGCAGGTTATCTCTTCGTTCACCATTACCGTCTGAAGATCTCAAACTACGAACTAGGTACGTCTTGTTTAATTCTTTTCTATTCATTATTTCGTAATACACTAAGATAGATCCCCTGAGATGTTTTACGCCACTCTGCTTCATATGATTATCATAACACACACTATACCTTTGATTACTATTAATATTATCACCCATCCAACAAAAAAAAAGAAACCCCCCTCGGTACATACCTTTACATACAGTAAGATATTCATTAACAATCTTTAATTATAATCATTCAATCTTGTTTTTCAGTATCATGGAGTTTTGTCTTGTTTGTGCATTTAATGTCTTGCACGTAAATCAATTTTAATTTGTACTCAATTTTACTTATCAGTTTGAAGTTCACCGAACGTGTCAATCACTCATGTGAGCGTACAATGGTCTTAAAAACAATTCCATGAATCATTACCGGATGAGTTTCACTTTTCCCTTTTTGTTTTAGCTTTTATCTACTCTTCCTTCCTGAAATTTTGGAATGGTATGATCATCACTACTCTAGTAATCGGTAACTGTCAAATTTGTCAACCTCCATTGTTCAATGTGAGAGGTTGCATAAACTTTAAAATGTAAATGTAACTCTGACTATAAATTGTCATAAACTGTAAACTCTAAAGTCTCCCATTATATAACACAGTTAAGTTTAGTTTGTAAATTAGTTTAAAAATTTTAACTTGTTTAAACTTTTTTATTTTTTTTATTTTTGGTATGTTATTATGTTTTGCATGTACATATAAATCCATATGATGTTTGACAGTCTGTTGTGAAAGTTCAGCTTACTTTTTGGACTTAAAATTGCTTTTGAAACAGTCCCTTGTCAACTATTGGCTTGTTATAAAACACTGAATGTACGGTTCGTTGCCCAACCTGCAGTTGTGAGAATTTCTGCTACTAAGCACTTTAAATTCTGGTCCGCGGACTTGACGTGCTGCAGCCCTTTTTGAGTGAGCTTAAATTTTACTAACATCATGCCTGACTTTGTGCATGGTAATTCTCAGCCACCTCGCTGTGGATCCTTATACCCTTCTCATGAGGTTTCCGGAAGGAGATGAACATGTTGTTCTTTTCACCCCGAAGTGGTTTTGTTCTTTTCCAAATAATGAAGCCGTAGAGTATGAACACATAATTTTCCTCTCAGGAGGAAGGCTTTAACTCCAAAACAATGCCATTATTTCCTGGCCTTGATTGTTTTACTAACCTTTACATAGAAAACAACTTGTTGCTTTTCTGACCATGTTTCTTTATGTTCAACAGGTGCAGCGTTTGGCATCTCTGGGCTGAGAGTAGGGCGATCAGCACCAAAGTTTATAAGTAGGTCTCGTAAAAAAAACCCCAGATCCTTCATTGGTGACATGTTCTTAAAAGGTTTAACATAATCCTAACAGCCCAGATTTCATTATATCTGGGTGTAGGCCTAAGTTGAAATACCCCTTTGATAAATCTGAGATGATTGGCTGAGTTCCTACTGGTGTAACCAGTGGTTAAAATAATCATAGTTGACATGGCGCAATCTTTGCTGTGTGCACTCGGCTCTGTAACCCAGCCTTTTTCACTCAAGGGTAGAAATGCCACAACTAGTTTTACAATCTGTTTGCAGTGGACTAATCTGTTGTGTGTCACAAAAGTCTTTCCCTGTTTAATATCTGTTGGCATATGTTTATTTAGTAATTGTCCCAGGATGCAAGGATGATTTTCTTCAGCCTCTTCTGTAAATTCTCGACTTTTAAGCTATTCCCTGTACCCCTGCAAGATAACAAGAACAATGTAGCATGTAATGGGTGTGTTTTCCCAGACACAGGTTGTGTAAGCAGAGTTTTTTGACTTGGGAAACTAAGGGGTTCTCTACCAGCCATATTCATAGTTTGGGAAACCAGGGCTGGGTGGGCCATTTTGGTACGACATTATTCCTTCGGCCTCTTTCCAATCAATTTTCTGTAGGCATGTAGTTATCAAGCAAAATGGGGAAAGGCATAAAAGAAGTGGCTTCCAGTCTAAGGTGAAAGCATCTACTGCGATAGCTTCTGGGTCTGGTTTCAGGCTATAGTTTGGTAGTTGGGCATTAAGTGTCGGGAAGCCAAACAAGTCAATTTTCTGGGTTTTCCATAAATTTGCATATTTCTTGAATATTGATTTTTAAGCATCCATTCAGTTTGATCTGAACAACTCTAGACTGATGGGTCAGCCTATGGTATTTTCAACGCCTGGTAAGTGTGTGGCTGATAAATTTCTCTTCCTTGCACCACTGCCAAATTCTTTACTAACATATTGCAAAGTCATGAGACTTGAATGCGCCCATGGTTGTTACATAGGCTCCTGCGTAGTGTTATCTAGGCGGGCCTGAATATGAATATTTGTTCTTCTTGTGACAAAAGGCTTAGGCGAGGAATGCAAGTTTTTTTTTTTTTTTTAATTCCAAGTTAATTATCTCATTATTTTGGGCTTTAGTCATTTCATATGCATCCCATCGTCCTCTAATGTTTTGTAGTACCGTTTGTCGCCCCCCATCCTAACCTGAGGCATCTGTGTGATGCCCGATTTGTGGTTTGGTCCGATATTTCTCTAGAATGCAGTATCCTACATTATGTAACCACCATTTAATGTCATCCCTGCACGGAATCATTAATTCTCATGACTTCCATCATAGTTCCTCTGTGCTTTGATCGCTGCTGTTTTTGCTATTTCTAATGCCCTATAATGAAGGCGTCCAAATTGGACTGCGGGTAATGCTGCAACTAATTTACCAATGAATTCTGCTACTCTCTAATCTTTCTTTCTTCTGCCAATAACACTGTTGCATAACTTTTTTTACTTTCCTCCTTTCTGTGAGGTTGGCAAGTATAGTCATTTATTCAGAGTTGATGATAAACCCTAAGAATTGTAATTTCTTTACCTGGTGTTGCCAAAACAGATTTTCTTCGAATTTATGATAAATCCTAAGTAGGATATTTTTGGCAAGTATGTGCCAATTGCTTTGTCCTTAAGTCTAGTTCAGAATTTGCAAGCAACAACGCGTCATCGATGTACCCATTATCTGATTAACCCATGACCTTAATGTGGCCTAACGTGGCTTGAGGAGTTTATAAATTTATTGGTCACACTATGAATAATCCATTGCAAAGTGCCCTAAATTGCACATCTCATTGTTTCCATAAAATTCAAATATTTCCTGTATTCTGATGGCTTTGGGAACTGAATACTAAGCATCTTTTGGTCTGAATGAGCCATAAACATCTTGTTTACAGTTTTACAGCAGTTTCAAAAGTATCCATTTTAAAATGGCTGGTATTCTATGTGTTTCATTCAGTTGCTGACAAATCAAGGATACATTCTATATCCTCCGTCTTTTTTCGGCCTAGTAAAAATATTGATACAAATCGCCATATTCTGGTGTCGTACTTCTATGACTCCTTTGCTCATTTAGTTTTGCAATTTCAATATCAACTGCTGACCTTTCATCATCTGTTTAAATATATGGTCTGGATTTAATACACTGCATTGGTGGTTTACATTTCAAATTTTTTTTTTTTTTTTTTTTTTTTTTTTTTCCTAATTTCATAACCATGGCCTATCTGAAGATGGATGGGTCGGATGTATATTTTTCCCATTCTTTACTAAATTGTTAGTCTACCCCCAATCTTGGGGGGCATGTAGGTATAGTACATGAACTTGCAATTTTCTTGAACCATGCCTGGGCCCAGGTTTTTTGAAGGACTCACCTACCTCTGCTGCATCACTTTCCCAACTATTCTCTTTGCTGGCTTGGGTAGCCGTGGCTGGGGCCGGGGCATTGCGGTCGGCTTCTGTGTTACCCTGCGGCGTTGCTGTTGAACCCTCTGAGCAAAGGATCGGTTGGGTGGCCAGTTATTGCAGCTGAGTTGGAGCTAAAAAAGGGATGGGCCGCTGTCCATAATCTGCACCCCTGAGTGCCTCTCGGCCAAGGCTGTTGAGCTGCTTAGATGCATAAGATGATCTCTTGGTCTTGCCTGCCTCGTGAGGTTCGCTGCTTTTTGTCTCTTTTATATCTTTGAGCTTGTTGTGGCAAGTTATCCCCAAACCAGGTAGTCAGTTTACCTTCACTTGAGGTTTTTGCAATATAGTTGAATCTTGCATTCAGGTTTGGCTTAATCAACTCGCGTCTAAGCATTTTGAGTTCATAGTTGCATTACCAAGCAATGCAAGGCAATCCTGCTGTTGGCTAGTGAGGTTATCTAGACCCCCACAAACTGCCGTCACCCCTTTTATGAGCGAGCTTGGCACCTTCTGGGCTTTGAGATCAACTGATCTGGTCCGCGATTTCAGATTATCCCATATTTGCTGATTCACTTTTGGCGTGATCAAAACATGCATTTGCCGGTCGACCATTCGTTCAAGATGTTTTCTGAAGTACTTTGACCTCAGTGTTTTGTGGACAGCAAAACAAAAAAAATATCGAGACTAATCGCACATTATCATCATGGGCTTCACCTCTCTCTTTCTGGTTGCGCAAACCGTTCAGCAAGCCCAAGTCAATATTGGGTCTAATTTTAGCATATTTCACCTTTCTCGGTACCACTACCAACACTTGGGTTTGGTTTTAAGCACTGCCTGTGGAATGGGCCTTTCCCGAGCCAAGTCATTTTCAGCATCAACATATGATCACTCACTTGTGGAAATCAAATCATCATCATGGATCATTATATCCAATCCTCACAACATATTGAGGTCATCCCACTTATATGTCCACTCATTGGATCATCGTTCCTCTGTAGGAATGTGCCTGACACGCTCTGGGCTTGTTTGTTGGTGTACTTGTTGTACACGTTTTAAATTCACCAATATTGCTCCATTGTCAACTGTGGACTGGCTCGTGGAAGCCGTGTTGCGAGCCAGCTACCTCGCGATTTTGCCGACGTCTTATCG
This sequence comes from Ophioderma brevispina, assembly GCA_023653785.1. Lineage (NCBI taxonomy): Eukaryota > Metazoa > Echinodermata > Ophiuroidea > Amphilepidida > Ophiodermatidae > Ophioderma > Ophioderma brevispina. The sequence goes on from JAMKCH010070933.1 coordinate 8,916, forward strand.
CGGTTTGGTTTTGGAACTTTTTCCCGACCCATTTGCAGTCAGTTTATTCCATGCTTTTGGCTGGAGTCTTCGATTTGGTGGCGATTTTCGGCAGCGGCTTCGCTTGACGTTTTGTTCTCACTCCTTTCCGAATTCGGAGGGTTTGCAGTGGGACGATCTGGACCCACATGGCTCTTACTTTCATCCGCCTCCACGGGTTTGTTTGCGGATTTATCCGCCATAATAGTTCTCAACATATGATGAAGAACAATGTTTCACAGAAATTCGTAATTACCCAAACTTTCGCTAATTCCTCGCGCTGAAAATTGTAGTTTTCCTAGTGATATCTGACGAAACGTATTAACGTTTAGCAAAACGTAGGCTGTCGTCTGACGCAGGCAGGGCCGCGTATCTCCCAGGGATTCTTCGTGTATCAAATAAATAACAGATAAAAAACAAATCATTAACAAATCTAAATGGCCCGTTTCCCAGTATCGCCAACTTTTTGAATTTTCACTTAAAACCTATAGGATTTTTTACAGGAAGGTGGCTACAGAGGTCGCTTGTGCTTTTTCATTAGATCTCTACTACGACTTACCTCCCTACCTAAACCACTCTATTGTGCTTGTATTTCATGAGACGGCCACACAAATGGTCAAAATTTTACTGATATGGCGTCAACCCAAAATACATGCCCTTTTGTTTTCAGCTGCCATATTAGCTACGTAGACCCTGGTCAAGTTTTACTTTTGAGTTCTTTTAGGCAACACTAGTGACACTTTCATTACCATTGAAAATAAGTGTAGCAGAGTGGCCTCAAAAAACTTATTGGAGCAATCAAAATCGAGTGTTGGACGTGACATTTCCCGTTCACATTGAATACCATTTTATTCAACTACACTGACACCACTGGTGGTTGATATCTGTGCATTTTATTGCATCACTTTACAAAGACAATCCCTCATGATATTGCCCACACAAAATTATAGACTGGTCCTTGAATTAATTCAGATAAATTCGAAATCTTGTCCGCAATTTTCCGTTCACAAGTTTGTCACGTCCAACACTTTTTTGCAGAAGCCCTGTTGTCTTTATGACGTAAGATCTATGTTTGTGTACTTACTCTCCAAGAGTGATTTCACTCTCTAGTAACTTTGTACTAAAATTTTGACACCACTGTAATAATGACTTGGCTCCATCACATGAAATTTTCCGTTCACACCAGTCACGCCCAACACATTTGGTCACGTTCAACACACGCAAGTTGCATATCTCAAAAACGAGGAGGTCTGCAACTTTAAATTTATAGTATGTTTCTAGTTGTTCCATGGGTTTGTGAACTACCAACTTACTTTGATGAGGTGTGATCAGTTTTAGTAAATTTTCAAAAAATTGCCCCGTTCACATTTTCAATTTGTCACGTCCAACGCAAGCTTCAATCAAGCAACCATGCAAATCTAACAGCTTTGGAATATTGGAAGGGCATGAGGATGAAACAAAGCATTCACCAGGGGAAGTTAGTAGTGTTTCACCTTTATAGAAGCTTAAAATTAGTTTTTGTTTTTAATAAATGTCAAAAAGATAAGATTTTAAGTCAAAATTCCGTTCACATGTCAAGTCCAACACTTTGGACATAACGCTAATTATCTGCTAACTCAATGGGTGAGATTTGCTTGCATTCGGTACAAATGTTCTCCGGCCTACAACTAATCCATGAAAAAATCACTCAGCTCTGTTACTTTTTTGATTTTATAAATAAAACTTTTTTATGTCAAGAACCTGTTTTGGAGATAAGATAGAAGCAAAAAAATGTCAAGAAATTGTCAGAATTCAAGCGTCAATGTTCATATTTCAGCTGGTATTGCCTGAAGGTGCATACTTTACATTTATGATGAAGACAAGTCTAATTTCTTTTGGCAATTAATCTAAATTTCCATTAAAAACTATTTGCATTTTTTACAAAAATGGCTCAATTTTCAAACTCTCTGATTAAAAAAAGTAATAAAGGAGAAAAGATTAAGGTGTGCTTTCTATTTTCCTTAAAATGTATGGTCTTACACACATTAGAAAACAAATAACAAAGCTTGACACTAAGTTTGAAAAAATGACCCCCAGGGTTGACAAAAAGTTGGCAATTACTGTGAAACGGGCCAAATGTACATATTTGGAACACAATACCCACCTGGCCCCCTCCCCAACACCCCACCTGGCCCCTCCCCAGTCAACACCCCACCCGCATGTAACTTTTATTTTCTAAATCGAAATAAAAGATAAGGCCATTCGAGTCATGCTTAGCAAGACTGGGTATAGCCAGGAAAGAATTTAATATTGTGCCACCACCCTATGAATTCAGCAGCCTGAATGGAATAAACTGCATGTTGAAGGATGTGGCGGCAGAATATACTGAATTCATGCCGTATAGCCACTTCGGTTCCCGAAGCCTCAAGGTGAGCAGTGCAGTGACCTACGTATGAATACGATTATTCTGTCGGTCGGTGTGATGTCACATACTGGAATTCAGCCGCCTGATTGGTCAATTGTGGCTCTTTCAAGTTACTTTGTGGAGTGAAAGATTACCTAGGCTAGTCTCTTGGGTATATTGGTAGTGGTGATTGCAGCTCAGATTACACTGATGTGCACATGCCCGATGCCATACGAACGAGTTAAACCATGCCCCTGGGTCATGCAGGTCAGTTGCCCAACTCAAGTTGAATCATGGCCCGTTTCACAGTAATTGCCGACTTTTTGAATTTTCACTTAAAACCTATAGGATTTTTTACAGGAAAGTGATACAGAGTCACTTTTTGTGTTTTTACTTAGATCTCTACTAGACCTACCTCCCATACCTAAACCAACTTATTGGTGCTTGTATTTCAGGAGATGGCCCACCCAAAATGGTCAAAATTTGACTGATATGGCGTCAACCAAAAATACATGCCCTTTTTTTTTTTTTTTTTTTTTTTCATGTAACTTTTATTTTCTAAATCGAAATAAAAGATAAGGCCATTCGAGTCATGCTTAGCAAGACTGGGTATAGCCAGGAAAGAATTTAATATTGTGCCACCACCCTATGAATTCAGCAGCCTGAATGGAATAAACTGCATGTTGAAGGATGTGGCGGCAGAATATACTGAATTCATGCCGTATAGCCACTTCGGTTCCCGAAGCCTCAAGGTGAGCAGTGACCTACGTACGAATACGATTATTCTGTCGGTCGGTGTGATGTCACATATTGGAATTCAGCCGCCTGATTGGTCAATTGTGGCTCTTTCAAGTTACTTTGTGGAGTGAAAGATTACCTAAGCTAGTCTCTTGGGTATATTGGTAGTGGCGATTGCAGCTCAGATTACACTGATGTGCACATGCCCGATGCCATACGAACGAGTTAAACCATGCCCCTGGGTCATGCAGGTCAGTTGCCCAACTCAAGTTGAATCATGTTTTTCTGCCCGAAGGGTAGTCTGTTACTGTATTGCCACCAATATCTTCCACAGTGTATAAGTCCCCTGTGCCTTGTACCATGTGTACTGTACGCACATTCCCAGTTGCAGCTAAAGAGAGTGCGGTGTGGTTTGCTATTGTCTCATTCACAGCAATGCAATGTTCACACAATGGTTCAAAATAACACTAATAATAGTGATAAGCTTAAACTGTTGAACCTGTTGATCCAGCCTAAATTCAACTGACATACAACCAATCATAGATGGCCTTATACTGCTATCTGGAGCCAAGGTTAATATGATTATATGCCATGCACTGTTCTATCTCTTGGGGCAAAGTAAAAAACAATGCTGCAGAATATTTAACCTTGTGGCTTTTCACATATTACTGAATGTGAAAATGTGTTGTTTAACAATATTTTATAAAAGTCTTAAAAGATTGTTTAGTATTATAAGTGGGATGCAATTAGCCTAATTTGAAGTGCCAATGGTTGAAAACGGTTGTATATTGGTCGAGTTACATTGATGAATATTTAGTGAATTTTGTATAAAGTTGTGACTTGCCCACCATTCTACATACCAAAGACCACTTCCTGTTTGACAATTGATGAAAAGCAGATAGCTGAACATCCTTCATGTGAATTACCACCAAAGTATTATTACACATGTTGGACTATTTATCATGCGGATGAATACATGCAAGGTGGTTCACTTTTTCTCCCCAGCAATTTGTCTTACCTTGTGGAGGTCTGGAATTTTTAGAACCAGCAACCAAGGGCAAAACCCACACTTTGATCTGGGTCAATGGTGTACCATATGCATAGTACATACATCGGCTGTGTGGAATTGACTGTCTTTATATAACATAATGCTTGATCTGGGTCAATGTTATTGCATATAATGCATGGACCTGCGTTAACTTGACCTGTCTTAACAACATGCTTAAATATTGGGACAATGAGAAAATAATATGCTCGTGATTACTATACTATATACCACCATTTGCAAAGCAACATAATGAGTGATTTACACAAACATTTTATAATGTAGTCTTAGCATTTGACACAAAGTTTAATTGAAAGTTAAGTTACATGCAAAGTTTTACAGTGATACATTAGGGAAGAAACCAAAGATAAAAGAAGTTAGGAGCTACTCTCAACTAAAGTTGTGTTTTAAAGATTCACAGCACAGCCTCTTGCAAAAACACGCGACACCCTTTGAGCATATAGGTCCATGGGCTATTCATTCAACACTCAGTTGCACCGCAGCAGGTGATGGATTTTTTTCTTTTTTGGTGTGCTATAGATTATTGATGAGAAATGAAAACCCTGAATTTTGAGCTTCATACCACCTTTCGTTTCCTTCATTGAGCAGTCAGAATTTAGGGGGTCAACCATCAAAAATGCTGTGCGATGGCGAAAGACAATTTTGAGAGGGCCATAAAACTTGTAATGGACCCTCCCCAACTTTGAAAATCACTATCTGGGGGGTTTTTTTGGTGTAGAATCAAACTGGCATCAAAACTGTGATAGCTCCTTTACCTTTAAAGTTTATTTGTTGTAAAAAATGCAATATCTTTCATCTGGGACCAAGTTTTGGGGGCCAGAACTCCGTAAGTAAAAATATTTTATCATTTTCTTTTAATCTGAGTCAGAATTGCAGACTACAATATAAGCACATTAGTAAGTAATAAGTGAGTTACGGACTATTGAAAAATCCTAAGTTTTGCAATTTGACATACTATTGGCCCCCCTGGAAAATCCAATGTTGACATGCTCCATCACCCCTTCTACGTCAGATAATGTTGATGATACATCATCAAAGAACTATTTTGAAGAAAGAGAACAGCTTGGTGTCTTGAATGGCCATTGTTTTCAGGCCAGCACAAGACACTTTTGCTGATATCCCCATATAATTATGGGATCTACCCGGCATGTACAATGACCTCTGGGGTCCATGTTAGAAAAAAAAAAAAAACAAAAACAAAAAAATACTTTGTTGAACTTTGATTTTGTATTGTTGTTGTGGAAAAAATCAGCCACCAAGCTAATTCTTTCAAGGAAAGTTGTTTAATGATACATCTCCAACATATCTGAAGTAGAGGGTGCTGTCTTCAATGTCCAACATTGGTTTTCAGGGTGGTCAAATGTTCAAAAAGTACAATTACCAGTTTCAATGAGCTGTACCTCAGATATTACTTTTCTAATGTTTCGTACTTGTATTGGTTTAAAGTTCTACTATGTAACTCTGCTTAACCAAAGATGGGCAGTAAAATTGTTCTTACTTTTGGAGTTATGAACCCCCAGAATTTGGCCCCGAATGAACCAAGGCGTATTTTTAGACCTCATTAACTCCAAAAGTGAACACGCTATGAACTTCCGGAGGCCAGATTTGAATTCTGCACCAAATATTACCCATACATAGCGATTTTCAAAGTGGGGTGGAGGGCTCAATTACCAATCTGTGACCCTCTAAACATAGTCTTTCACAAGTGGGCGCAATTTTAATGGTGACCCCCCTAAATTTCAATTGCTGCCTAGAAAGGAAAACGAATATGGACTATGATGTCAAATTTCAGGATTTTCATTCTCATCAATGTCCACCCTACCACCCACTTAAAGCGAAAAATCCATGACAAGCTGCGGTGCACATCTCGCGTGTTGACATGGAAGGTCCACCTGCAGATACAATTAGGGTACTTATATAGACTACCAGCAAAAATTTGCTGTTCCTTGGATGTGAAAAGGAAATAACTAGGAGCATTCTATAAATTAACATATTGATTTAAAATTATTTGCCATTAAATTAGCCTATTTTGTGGTTATGTGAAGTTAAAATCACATTAATAATACACTGTTAGGTCATACCGGTTTACATAGGCCTTCTCCATGAAAGACGATCGAATAGGCCTATATCACTTGATATAACCTATATCCTTTGCATGAAATGAATTGTACAAAGACAAAAGAAAAAAAAAATCATACTCATGTGGTATTTTTTGCAGAGCTCACATCATAGTCCTTTGAACTATATAATATGTATGACAAAAAGTAAAAATTTTCTGGGTTTGTAATTTGCCAGTGATTAAAGACCAATTTGTATTACATATGATGAAGGAAGTAGGAAGTATATGAGTTTTAGAGATCCAATTAACGCATGGGCGTCCAGGCATAAAATCGTCAGCAACATGGTCAAAAA